>PNEQ01057159.1:22112-41848 GCA_003012365.1 Medauroidea extradentata
GATAATATTTACTTTAATTGAAAAACCTCTTTGTACACAAGATTGGTACTTCAGTCATCAAGTGTTAGAATGTCCAAGCGGCTAGTTGAACTAATTCTGCAGCAGGATAAGTAGCTATAGCTGTCCATGCGAAAAGCAGTCTTAAGTTTGTCCCTGCCACTAACAGCGACTTCGCCTGGGCCTTATTTATAGCCCTGCCAATTTGACGTGGGGTAACTACAGACACCTAAGGTAAGAGGTTAATCGAATGAGAAACATATGTTTACCCTGTGCATAACCATTGGTGACGGTGCCCTCAATTATATATTTTCAAAATATTCACTTTAACTTTATTGCTATTACAAAGTTTCAGTGGGTAAAGGTTTCGCGGAAACGTATTTGGTGCCCCAAACTTGAGATTACTGAGATGATATGTCGTCGGTTTACTACCAAAAGTGACAAAGTCAAAATGAGATAAAATTATAAAAATGCTAGGAATACGTATATGTTGATCACGAACAATTGCCCAAGTTTGAAGTCTATTCGTCGTTTCGTACTGTTGTGTCACAGTATAGTAACATACCACATTTTTGTTAATATCTACAATTTAATACTGTTTTTAAACGAAATAGCATTTATGACTTAATCACTTTAGGCAGTATACCGACGATATGTCAGCTGATATTGTAGAGGAACATAAGTGGAAAGCGAACTACAATTTTACCCCTTTTAAAGACTACATGTAAATTGCACTAATTCGATCTGCCTTGTAGTTTTCGTGTGTCAGAATTGAACGTTCGCACGCAGCTTTTAACGGAATTCGAGCCCAGAACCTCCCGGAATTTAGACCTGAGTAACAAACAACTACGTCATGTAACGACGAAATAATTCATGAAAATAAAATTTTATTAAAAAAAAATAAAACATCTGTGTCCTGGGCTTATAGAAGTTGTACAACACCACGTCTCGATAGTTTACTGTAGAGTTGTAGGTTGTTTCTCGCTGCTAGTTCCTGCTTTTCGGATCGTCTGCCTTGAATATTGACCAACTTAGTTTTATTCTTAATAATCACGTTTCTTATAAAAAAAATTACGTTCATATTTTTTTAAAAATATTTACGTAAGCATCACTCTGACGCGAACAACACCTCAGTATCGCTTCTGGTTAGATAGATATCGTGGGTTGATGGAAAACAAATTTTGTGCTTTTCATACTTTTGGGTGTAGAATTTCGAAATATTTAAAATTTACATCTTAGACATTTTATAAGTATCCAACTGAAGTGTACATCACATCGCTAGCCCGTTCAGTCGAATCAAAATCGACCATTCACTAAAAAAACACATATCACCCCTGCACAGTGTTGAGAAAACGAATTTCGAAAAATCTGGAAACCGTTTAGTGATAATTTCTGTAATCATCATCCTGAAGCAAAAATTAATTGTATATCTCGACGGGTTCGATAGATATCGAGGATTTATCTAAAACACCTTCAAGGTCTTTTCACCACCTAAGAAAGTAAATTTCAAAAAACCCTTTAATCACGTTTTAGAATACTTTATTGGTATCTCGTGGACGTAATAAAACACAACATTAGCCCGCTGCGTTCAAGATATATCGACGATTAAATGAAAACGCTTTTCACCACTTTTCACCCCTTTTCAAGTCCTTAGGTGGCGAATTTCGAAAATTCCTGAAATTACTTTTTAGATATTTGAGTAAGCATAAATCCTAAACAAAAATCACGTCGCTATATAAAAAACTATGGGATCGATATACATCGAATGTAAGTCGAAAACACATATTACCCCTTTGTTAACCAGTTTAGGGCTGAATTTTAGGTGGAACTTGGGATATTTACAAAAGCACCAATTTAAAGCAAAGAGCTCTTCGATATCTCGATTGATTTGATAGATATGGAAAGATAATGAAAAACACA
Source organism: Medauroidea extradentata (assembly GCA_003012365.1). Taxonomy (NCBI): domain Eukaryota; kingdom Metazoa; phylum Arthropoda; class Insecta; order Phasmatodea; family Phasmatidae; genus Medauroidea; species Medauroidea extradentata. The sequence goes on from PNEQ01057159.1 coordinate 24,030, forward strand.
TTTCACGTATTTTCACCCCTTTAAATAATGAATTTCGAAACGTCTTTTGAGTCCTGTCATAGACATTTGTAAATGTAACCAATTAAAGTGAAAATCACGACGATAGCCAATTGTGTTTCAAAGATATAGACGATTCATAAAAAACACATGGTATTTACGTAAGCAATATTTTGAAGTGAATATCAACTCTCTATCCCGAAGGGTACGATGGATATCGATAGTTGATTGGAAACCCATTTAAGGTCTTTTCACCCCCTGAAATGTTGAACTTAGAAAAATCCTTAAATGGCCTAAAATGCATTTTTACGAGTGTCCTATTAAAGTAAAAATCACGATGATAGGCCGTTGGGTTCGAGCACTATCGACGTTTTTTCGGAAACACATTTCACCCCTTTTCACCCCCTTAGAGGTCGAATTTCAAAAAATCTATTCTTAGTGCTCGCCTACGACCTGAGGGGAACCCCCACAAAAATTTCACGATTCTAGGTCCAGTGGTTTGGGCTGCAGTTTGATATGTCAGTCAGTCAGTCAGCTTTCGTTTATATATATATAGATATATATATATATGATTGTGTACATGTAATTGGTAACTTTATTAGTGAGGTAATTGACTTTATTGTCTATGATTGGAGTCGTGGTTGCTTAAATCTTGAAACAGAGATAAGTAGTCAACTTTACTTTTGTTGGGTATTGTCTCTTTGAATTTGGAATGGTTGTTTGTAAAGGTCCTTCGGGATAAAGTGACCACTAAACAATTAATTCTTGAAAAATATCACTAGCCGTTATTGTATATAATTCAACATTAACAATAGTTGTCTTACTGCTTGTAATGTTGGCAGCAAAGTTACGCAATAGAGTTCGTTATTTAAATACAACAATACTTAAACAAGGTCAACAGAAATCTACATACATTTACAGATATGTACCGAGTGCACAATTTATCTTACACGCGCAGATGTCAAGTGACGTGTCCTGAGAGGGTAAATAAACATTTCCCATCGTTTGCCGTTACGCGCGCAAAGATTCGAATTGGTTGAAAATTTATTTTTAGCAGGACTTTTTTGAGTGTTCGATTAATCCCGAACCGCCTGTAAGCATGCTAATACTACAAAGACGTGCTGGGTGATATGCATATTCAGCTATGAGTTTTTCACTTGAAATTTTGATGCCAAGTCGATTGTAATTAGCGAAACTTAAGTTCAATAGTTCAGTGTCCAGTCGACTGCCGATGTATATAAGTCATCGCAGATTATTATCTTGCCTCGGTGCTTGGTAAGTTTGTGTTAAGCTGTAGGTTCTGAGATTTTTGAGTACCTTACAATCAAGCATGACGAGTGTTAGAATAATATATACATTAGTTTTAAGTAATCTTAACAGTCGTAAGTCTAGTGCGGTATCAAAACATTCGTTAGCGGCAAAAAAAAAGTTTCTTTTGAATAGAGAGGAAACTGTTTTTATACACTCTCAAAGTTTCTACCAATAATCAAAACATATTTGCACCACCAGCTTAATTGAATTTCGAACGAAGTTTAGGCCATTTTGTTAACATTTGTGTTACTCATAAATACATTTTTCAATCATAAAGTTAGCATCGTGATTAGAGGCCACAAAAGTATATTTAATGGAAGAAATATTATATAAAATTACCACAAACTATTGTAATATCGTCTCTGATTAGATTTATAATCAATGTCGAAACATTTCTTCTTAATATAAGCATTTTCCAGCTCGTTCCGTTAAGTGAAAATTTTAATAAGTGAAAACCGTGTCTGAAGGTAAATTATGTCCTCAGGACCTTGAAATACCTTTTCTTTTTCCCATAATAGAGAATTTACTCCCTACTTATTTAAGAACCCGAAGTAATTGCGGTCAGAGTATTCTGTCCCTGTAACGGCTGCAAAGAACAAACAATTTGCAAACGTAACAAAATATACAGAAAAAGATAATATTCTTGGAAGTTTGGATTGCCCCTGCAACAATCAAAACTTTAACAACCAGCAAATATGTTTCATTTTGATATGGTGTTTTCTAAGATTTCTGACCCCAGGGTAAATAACAGTTATATTGTTACATTGAGACCACAGTTGGAGAAGCGACTAGGGCACTGGCTTCTCACCAAAACGCTCCAGGTTCAATTCTTGGCGGGACAGATCCGTATTTTCGCACGTGATAATCGTGCTGGCGGTTTTTCTCCTTGATATCTCCGGTTTACCTCTCTCTTTCATCCCGGTTCTTCCTCAAGACTTACAGATAACCCCTTACCAATGCACGCTTTTCTTGTACTCTAGGGAACATGTAGAATAAATGTAAATGTAAAAATAAACGCATTTTAATATAGCTGGACACACATTTATTTCTTCCCTTTTTCGGTTAGTGGATTTCGATGTTCTATTAGTATTTTATTCCGTTAATGCGTTATGTAATGTTTTACAAATTATTGATAAAGTAGATTAACCATGTCTAATCGATGGGAAAGCTCCAGCAATTTGAGAATATTCACCTGTTTAGAGTGTACAATTCTTTTGTTTTGTACTTAGGCCTACGACTGAATTTAAAAAAAAAAATTGATTCACACGTTCTTTTCACGGACGTATATTAAAGTAATAGGACCATGTTTTAAACTAATATTAGACCTCCATTTTTGTTCCAAAACTATGTAAAATGTCATTAAAATATAGGAAACTCCAATTTGAATGTTTTCGTCAATATTTAACTACATGTTTTCTTTGCTACTTTCGTATTTATTTGTTCTTCAGGACAACGTAGCTATAGAAAGACTGGCTCATGACCTAAACCCAAGACACGAATTTACGTACACAAAGCATATAGAGAAACACTGAAGATGTTATCATATTTTTTAGGTGATGCGTGCCGCCTCGAATATTTCAGTGATACCAGATAAATTCATTGCTACTGGAAATTCTGCACCCAAGTAGAGTAGAGTATCATCCATAGTGTACGATATGGCCCCGTGTTAACTGTTTTAGCATATGGCTGCAGTACGCAGTGACGATGTATATTTCTTGAAGCAACACTTGTTAGAGACTTTCGTTAGTAAAAAATTCCTAATGAAAATAGAAAATTAAAACTGATGTACACTAAACGCTTATTTTAAATTCAATTCGTCCGTGAGTGCGCATTTAAGGTCTTCGAATATTCTTCAAATCTTATTTTCTCGTCGCCGAAAATGACTTCTTTTTCGTTTCATTAAATTATTGATATCTTAGTGCACAATAATTAAGGAGACTCAGGCGTGCACAACAATACACTTTTCTTTTAATATTACCTCATAATATAATCGGGTCATCACTGAATGTCTCACACAGGCAAGTAATTGGCGAGAAAAATAAACGACGGTTCAGTGATTTGACGTAAAGAATGTGGTAATGCACGGTGTGTATGAATTCTCGCCCTTAGCTCTCCGTACTTATTAGAGTGACCAGAAATGGCCGTATAATAAACACATCATGTGAATCCTTGGCTTAGTTCTAGACGACAATGTACAGTGACATTTTACCTGAACAATGTGGCAACATAGCATTGTAATTAGTCCCATTTTGCGTTCCACATACACCTTACATTTCTCACTACTGCTCATCTGATCTGCGTGTGAACTTCACCGCTTATTGGCTGCCCATGGCTGTTGGTGTCAGTTTGAAACGAGCCGCCACGTCATTTCACGTCTGTATTAGTGTATTACTATTTAGTCTGTGGTTCTACGTTTATAACTGGACGTTGAATACAAGAAGGGACTTCCTCAGTATTGTCTTGCCACATTGTGCTCCTAAAATGTAATCGTACAAAATGTTGCCAACTGTCTCCAAATTAACCCAGGTTTCGCATGGTATGCTTATTATACGGCTGTTAATGCTTCTTTTGGTCGTTCTGTGTTGAACATGTGACGAACGGTGTCCTGGTCATAGAGGGCGTAGTTAATTTATAGTGATGTACGCAAAGAACTTTAGAGTGTGATACGGCAGTTATTAACAATTAAAAAAAAAAGATTTCATGTTTTCGAAAAATTCTCTAACGAAACAACGTTTCTATTCAATTAAAATGTAAACGTAGAAATTGTTATCAATGTAATGACTAGGGACCCCTGTTTTTTTATTAAAAGCTTTCTCTGTTGGCTTCAGTGCCTCGTGTGCTCAGGATCAGTGATTGGCTGAATTTAACTACCACGTGTCATAACGTTTTACTGCAAATCACTGGCGTGTGTTATTCGCAGTAACATTATTCTGGCTGGTTGGGTCAAATGGGAAACGTGTTTACACAAAGACACACTGGCAATAACAAAGAGTCAGAACTGTAAAGGTGGAACTAAGCCATTGAAACAAATTGGTGAAGATATGTATCAGCGGAAATCTAGGGTCCCTGCTAATGACTCTTATTAAATACGGGCAACCAGTCTCTAGCAGGGCGAAAACTTGTTGTGAGATATACGTGGGAAATGTTTTACAACAACAACATTGCGATATTTTTAAGAGTGAGAGTTCTCGTGAGTAGAGGCCTGCACAATTTGCGTTAACGTTTCCTGACAGACTAAATTTCATTATCTTGTATATTGCAGAGAACAATTTGTAGAGGTACGTAAATTTCGCAGATACATTCCAGGTCAGGTTGAACGCCAATTATGTATACTTCATTGTCATGTCTGTGACTTGCTGGCGGCTGTTACGAAACGCGTTTGACTACTACCAGTCAGTAGTAAATAAGGAAATAATGCGAAGTACTATCGCTTGCTACCTGCTGGTACGGTTGTAAGCCAATAGATAATCGAGTGTGGCCAGTGGGTGTATAGGACTGACAAGTCTAGGCTGCTGCCAGATGAATCCGCGAAACTGACGTATCTCTAACAATTTGCGATTACATTAGCTACGAAACTGTACGAGTAGAGATGCTGGTATATCGCGAAAATGTTTTGTGCCTACACACCCTTGAAAACGCTGTAGTTTCTTGTGACATGTATGACTTGGTGACTTACATCTGACACAACATAGTTGTCTGCAAACCAATAACAGGCGTCAAATATTACAATAGCGGGATTCCTATTGGTTCAGTCAAACAAGGTAACTGCTGCACGTACAAGAGAAAGTCACTAATCTTTTCTTAAGTTAAACGTACGTTGAAACCCAGCAAACAGTCAAGTTGTTCCGAGATAAAATATAATCTCTATGTATGAGTTGTCATTTACGTGTGCGATCTGCTACAGAAGATTGTCCACTCTATTGTAGACGCATTCGTCGCGGCAGGTCACACTGATGGCCAACTGAATACATCGACCGATTCTGCGTCTATTTGCAGTGTAGTCTGGTGTCATAAATGGGAATTTTGCACGCCTCTGCTCGTGAGACCGAGTGAGGTGGTGCAACGGTAGTACGTTGGACTCGCATTCGGGAGGACTGGGTTAGATCCCCGGCCTGATTTCAGTTTTCCGTGGTTTCAAACGATCGCTCCAGGCGAATGCTGGGATCGTTCGCGGTAGATAAATAAACGCTGGAAACATCAATAGATCTTCACACTTTTTTCGAACTCAATGATAATCCTAGATAATAGTATTTCCCAACTTTATCAGTAAATATTTATCCAGAATTACTAATTCGTTACGCGTGATCTCTTGCGCCGCAGTTAAATGCACGAGGTTCCGGCGTCAGAGATTGTGCCTCAGAAGTTCGTAAAACTGGAAACAATTTTGTTAAAAACGTTGGTTGAAACTATTGTCTACGATTGCTATTGTTTAATTTTCGCAAATTGGCTTCAGGAAAACTACCGTTATAGATTAATGATTTTACCGTTGAATTATCTACCTCGCCCTCTTAAGAAACACCACGGCCGACTACTCTCCTATCTCCTGTCAATATACCAAGTTATGCCTCACCGTCCATAATGACCTCGCCGTCGACGAGACGTAAATTTAAGACGTGAGGAATCTCACACAAATATTACACCACGTTGTTCGCGCGAATACTGCTTCAGGATCAGATGTGAATGCAGATAAGCTTGATTCTACTGCAGGTTAGAAATATCAATGTAAAAACTTTAACACAGGGAAAATTTCTGCCGCTTGAGCGCTGGTATCTGTAAGAGATATAAACTGACCAATCACAGAGCTTTCCTGAATTTTAAGTTTCTGAAGTTAATAATTTTAAAGCCAAAATTGGTTTGTTATTCACTTTAAAATTAAATTGAATGAATCCTTTCTTGACAACGCCTAGTTAAAATAAATGTTACTACGGCTTCGTATTTTATTAGGTACTTTGTCTTTAGTGATAGCAGTGAAACTAGCGGCAGTATTTTGATTCGTGCCAAACTCTCCCATAAGAAAACAGATGTTCTTTCCAACATGTATTAGAATGAAGCTAAGTGCATTGGAGAAGTGGCGAGGATAGCTGGCAGGGTTGGTGGCGGTGAGGCGTGAAGCCCTCCTGGTCTAGGGTCTAAGTGTAAGTCGGCCGGTTGGCGGAAGTGAAACTCCCCCCAGAGAGCTCTGTGGGTCAACTGCTTCCTGTTTCACACGCGATTGCATCAGGGCAGGAGGAGGGGAGGCGAGGCGCGCCGTTATGATGCAAATGGCCTCCCATGGGCCAGCCTACCAGCCCTGCCAGGAATGTGGCAATCCTCAGGTGTGCGTGTGTGCCAACATCTGCAGCCGCTCTACGCACTCAGTACACTACTGATTTTTGACCAAAAGAATTTTGTACCGTACCAACTTGTTTTAATGTCTTATTGTTGATTTACAGTAGAGCAACAAACACCAAGCGATGGGCGCAGTTCGAATAAAAAATTTCTCGTTATTGGAAACGCTTGTTCGTCTGCTCCGCGACAAATAGCCTGCTAATAAATGTTTATTTGTAAAAAGTTCTTTGCAACTATGTACTAACTTCTTGTACGACAACCATAAGTCTACATGTTTACAATATTTCAATTTTTTAACGTTTCATTGAAGTACATTTTAAATGCCCAAAATGCCCACTGAGTTTCACAAATGTAAAAATTTCCAACATTATTTGCGCACTTGTTAATGTATATCTTGTGTGTGCGTATGTATATATATTGGAGAGAGAGAGTGTGGGGGGGGGAGGCTGTGTATACACAGGTTCAGTAAAAAATACCCCAACTTTGAAAGTCTGCATAATTACAACCAAGTAACTTACAATGTTGTGTGGCCACTCAAAAGAACAGTGGAACACAGAAGTTTTTGTAACATACTTTTTTTAATGTTCAATTTGACAGCCTTGAGCAGCATGAATCCCATCGATGAGATACTCTTTTAACTCGTTCCACACTCGTGCCAGCATGTCCGGTGTAATGATGTGGATGGCGTTCGTAATTCTTGTTTTCAGTTCAGCAATGTTAGCCAGCAATGGTGGAACAAACACGATATTATTTATGTACCCCCACAGAAAAAAATCACACGAGGTGAGATCTGGACTGCTTGGAGGACAGTAAAGAAGTGACCGGTCATCATCTATTCCACGACCAATCCAGCGTTGTGGCAACGTCTCGTTCAGATAGTCGCGAACAGCTAGGTGCCAATGGCGTGGTGCACCATCCTGCTGAAGAATGAAGTCCCCCGTCGCCTCTTATAACTGAGGTAATAACCATTCGATAAGCACGTCCAAGTAAGAAATCCCAGTAACAGTGGACTCTAGAAAAAATAATGGGCCGAAAACAGTGTCTCTCGATACAGCGCAAAACACGTTCACTTTGGGTGACGCGCGCTTGTGTTCGGGGGCTCCATGTGGATTCTCGTGGCCCCATATTCTCACGTTATGCCGGTTGACTTTACCGTTGACGTGGAACGTCGCTTCATCACTTAACACCAGCTTTGAGATGAAGGCATCGTCAACCTCATTCCTGACGAGAATGTCCGCGCAGAAATCACGTCTCAGTTCTTTGTCCCTTTCAGTAAGAGCCTGCGCAAGCTGTAACCTGTATGGTTTGTACGGCAATTGCTTCCGCAACTATCTCCACACAGTCGATTGAGGAAGTCTCATTTCCCGGCTAGCTCGTCGAGTTGATTTTCGTGGATTGCGCGCGACCGCTTGCTGAATTCGTTGCACATTGTCCTCTGACACACCCAGCCTTTGCACAGGCAACCTTCGTCACGAAACTGACGAAACCACCGTAGGATACTCCACCTATCAAGTGGACGACGTCCGTATTTACGACGGAATTCGCGTTGAACAGACGTCTCCGATTCTCATTTCACAAAGTCAATGACACAGAACGCATTCTGTTGTTCCGTCGCCATTGTGTTGCTGACTAACACTCCACACACGCTCGTAGGGCAACGAAGGTAGCTCTCATTGCCCTCTAATGGCGCCCAAATAAAACCTTAGGCCGAACCTTCTCCTCTCGCCGTCTCACATCAAGGCTTCTGGACGACATCCACATAATTACACCGGACATACTGGCACGAGTGTGGAACGAGTTGAAGTATCTCGTCGGTGTAGCGATATGGTCGTGCTTCTCGTGGCGGTCAAATTGAACATTTATAAAGGTAGGGTACAAAACTTCATTGCTCCACGGTTCTTTTGAGTGGTCGCACAGCATTGCAAGTTGTTTGGTTGTGATTATACAGACCTTCAAAGTTGGGGTAGTCTTTTTTTACTGAACCTGTACAAGTTTGCTTTTTTATCAATATAAAATTATTATTTAATAATGTAATATGTTTGGATTTGGACTGAAAATTTGTCGAAGTTTAGCAAAATATATGTGGTTCAATTTTATAAAAATAAATCGGATTATTTAAATTTTTTTAAAATTTCACTGTAAATTATATTAAAATAAGTATAAATTTTTTCTGATTCTATTAGCAGTAAAATTTTTAATTTCTACAATTAACTTCATTAAATAAAAATTGTTAATACTTTGCGGTTATTCGGGTTAAATGTACTGATTTTGTACTAATCCAATGTTTGTGCTGAAACCTGCAACTGATGTTCTTCCTTCGTTATTGGCTAGTCCCTATTTAACTGGGTCAGTGCTAACTGTTGTGCTCAGTTGTTGAATGTTTATTATTCGTCTGTAAACAACTAAAACACTGTTCCACAAATTACGTTGTACGAAAAATGTCCATGCTTTTCCATTATCTCCAAATATAACAAATGCTTATTTCTCCGGTTGCAATTAGTGAGTAAAAATAGTTGGTTGGGCCTTAAATATACGGAAACCAAAGACTTACTTAACACTGACAGTTTGAGAAACGAGTTGAGGCCGCGGTTGGCTCACTGAAAAAAGAGTATAGTTGCAGGTACCATACGTGTGTCAAAATAAAGACAACAAAACAATTTGGTTGTCGGTACTACTCTGGACAGTCTCTTAAACAATCTGTTTTGTAGAAGAAACAAAGAAACTTGTTGCGTTTACACACCAGATGGTAACCTCTACGATACATATTGTTGCAGAAACTGTCCAGAGTAATACCAACAATCAAACTGTTTTGTTGTCCCTATTTTAACAGAAGTATGGTACCTACAACTATACTCCTTTTTTAGTGTTCAGTGGATAGAGCACTTGCCTCCTACCTTGGTTTATCCAGGGTCTAACCAAACTCTCTTCTCTGAGAAACGAGCTAGAAACATGAGAAGATAATGTACAGTACGCAGTCATATTACACCTGTAATAACATAAGTCGTGAGAGCTTAACCTTTCCCTCGACGCTGTATCTCAGCGCTAGTACGCGCGTAACACGCTGATTCACACAGCGTCGTTAGACTGATTACTAGCCTGCAGCTGAGCACTCATTGGCTGCTCTGATGAGTTTCGGAAGTCTCGGTGGCTGGGAAACTGGCACCATGTTCGTAGCGCAGAGGAAAGTGTGACTGCTTGCTGCAGTCTGTCGGAAATAAGAACAATCTTACGGACGTCCTGATTACTGCGTCACGCACCTCTTTAAATACACCATGTTTACTTCCACCTATGAAAAATCCCTGAATGTTTTACAAAATTACTACTTACATCAACTCTTTCGCCTTCCAAACTAAATGAAATTCAAATCTAGCAACAACACTTGCAGTTGTATACATCCAACAAAGCACTTCAGTTTGCCATACACTCTCATTGCAAAAATATTTTCTTAAATATACGATCTGTTATTTGAGAAACAACATTAGTCAAATTTCTACCGAAACTAGTTATGGGTTTTAATGTTTTGTACAGAGGTAAATATATGTACTATTAATTCACATTAAACGTTATTTGCGACAATGCAAGGCACTGAACAATTGAGTTCGTTTGATAAATGCTATATTTAATTGACTACCTCTGTAACAAATTATAAATTCCACAACTCATTTTGGCAGACAACTGACTTAGGGTCTAAGTTGTTCCTCAAATGACTGATTCATACAGTTTGTTAGTTTGAAAAATTAGTTCGAGGTATAATTTTCAATTTATAATATTTTTATAAGTTAAGTTTTTATTATATACTTACCTTAAAGTTTCTTTTGATATTCCTCTGTTGCCCATTTATTTTCACTCATTTAATTTCTCGTGACTAGGGTTGTGTGATCACAAGGGGTCAGATAAATTGTTAATGAACGCCTGCGATCAATTTAGAGTTTTAAGGTGGTGGTATTCCTAGTAAGACTAAGTATTTTACTCGTTATCGAATTTATTTAGTAAATGCTGTGACATCAGCAGAGTTTGTGAATCTTTTTTTACGTTCTAGGACAGAACAGCAGAGTAAATATTAAAACACGCTGTATTAATCAGTACTGGGCGATATAATAAATTAGTATTCTGTGTAATAATAGAGTAAAATGTACGTTTCATGTTCCAGAACGTCAATTTTCCTCGTTACCAGTTAACAATATTGGCTTCGTACTTGTTTCTTAGGTATTTTAAACACCATGCGTTAATTTAAAATTAGTTTGCGGTTGTGTGTATAGTGTTAACTTTTTTTGTGTCAGTTTGTAAATATTGTCTGCTGGCACTATATCCTGGTTACTAAAGAGGTTAGCCGGAATATTATCAAATATTTCTTAAAGTAATCTCAGTGTACTCCAAGTTAAAATCTGGCACTGTCTAAGTTATCCGAATAACCTTTCGCAACATCTTTAAGACAGCAGGTCTTAAGTTTTAGTGTTCTATGTCTGAATGTGTTCTTAACGAGACTTTTATTAATTGTACACATTCCATATCAACGTGTGGAAAAACTCTCATGATTTATTTGTCCTGTTTGTGACAGAAATCATTTAGAAAACTTTGTAAATTTTAATTATTAGGTGGAAATTGCAATTTTTCTTTGGAGTGTGCTTTAATAATCAACTTTCCTAACATAGTTTTTTTTTCTCAGAGTACCGATTTAAAATTATCACGATGCCTTGTCATTATTTCTAATAATGCATTTAGAACCTGCACCATCAGTAAAAAAATTATTAAGTTGTTTCGTTCCGGTCTGTATAGCGCTATGTAATCAGCAAGTTTCATATTAGATATTGCCAGAAATTGCTTCTAATCCTCCGCACTGATAACGAGCCGGCCACATTCTGGGTCAATCTAAATATGTTGGTTTATTTCAGACAAAAAAATTACACAACATTTTGAGTTTCTTAAGTAACAGCCTCCAAGATCACGTGTGCCTCCTCAAGCATTTATTCATGATTGCATAATTTACTGTGACTAAGTTAATTCTCCATGGCGTTTGGCTCAGAGTTCGTACTCAGACGTATTCGGTCCAATTAGTGGGATGAATTTTCCCCAAATTAGCTTAATAGAAGTACTGAACAAATTTACTTATAAAGGCATTCATGACGGACTTACGAACCTCGGCTGTAAACATCAACGGCATAAAGAAGATAGGAACGACATGTGTGTACCGAAGATCTCTTCTTCGCGTTAGCCTGATGGTTGATAATATTAAATTTTCTTTTAAAAAAAAAAGTTACTGCCATACTTCATTTGAGGCTATTCGTTCTGAAATCCTGCTGTTCCGTGACGTACAGGTTAGATTTAAAAATCATTGCCTCCGCTACGAAGAAAAAGTTTTTCTCAAAAACTTCATTTTAAAGATAATATTTAGTAACACACTATTTACGTTTCATTCTCTCCTGTTCAGCAAGATTTCTTAACAGGAAGTCAAGAAGTCCCAAGGAAATATTCTTTATAGTTAATACAATATTTACTGTGCATCTATAAGTTTCATAATAATGCAGCTACTACCGTTAAACCACCTGCGAAATATTTGCCAATAACGCCCTTCGATGAATATCATCTATAAGTTACTAAACAAGGCGTTTCTAATAAATTTGCAAAATTATTTTGAAAACTGTTTCCACTTCGTATCAGGAATCTCAAACATACAGTTTTAAATATTAGCGAGATATTTTGTTTGTTTGCCGACTGACGTAGATTTATTTCCTAGTGAAATATACGCCATTACAGGTTTGAACCAACATCTCGACCAGCTCGTCTGAGAAAAGTCCTGTGTTCGTCTGTGTTTTCATTGTTTCATCCTCTAGTCTTGTGTTTATAACGCCGTTGTTGAGTCATCCTGCTATGTGTGAGACACTGTCTTCGTCCTAGGTATTATCTGAGCTGCCTTAATTTTGATATCCTGAGTTCTAAATTGTTTTCCACATTATCAGTTTTGAACTTCGAAATTTTCGTTTAATTGTATTTCCTGTGGTTCGACACAATTCCTATTGAAAATGTTTATTTATTATTTATATGAGTTGCTACAGCCAATTTGGCTTGTTTTTCCTTTATGATTTTTTCTAGGTTAACAGTTTGTTTACTGAGAAGACTGCTATGGCGTATGGCCACAACGTTCCACTAAATAATTTACCCTTATCGCTAGAGCCACGATTTTATGGCGAAAAGATTTTTGCAACATTTGGTTTCGATGCGTCATGTGCACACCTGCAGCTCTGCTACATCGTCTGTGATTGGATGATTTTACTCTCACTGGCCTTGGCAAATTATAGACGTACAGACTCACAATAATTATTCTATTCTGATTTGTGCAGTAAAATGAGAAACGTGTCTGAACATAGACTCGCTGCCAATAACCTTGAAACAGAACTGCCGATGTGCACGTGAGTCACTGAAACAAAGTGGGGCAAAAATCTTTTCGCGACAAAATCGTGGCCCTACTTATCGCATTAATATATTTTAGTGATGTGAATTTACTTTGCTTGTTTGACGAATATACTGTGTGGCGAACTGTTTACAAGGGCACCGCTCACCTGCGTGCTAGAGGCCATAAAGTGACGGAGACACAGAATATTTTACGATACAGAAGTGAAATAGCCGGTATAACGTCGAACTCAGTTTCACACGCCAGCAAAATGGCTTCGCTGGCCAATCAGTTTGAAGCGACTGTCCTGCTAGCCGGCACCCAGGCCAATAGGAAACCTGCTGTAACATTCAGGAGCCAAACAGATACGGGACTGGTATCAACAGTCTCGGGCAGCCAATAAGCGGCGATGTTTGCCGTTACAAAATTAGCTGCCACGTAATTTCACGTCTGTATTATTTAGTATCTGATGTAGCTGTAAGGGCGACCTTGAAGTTCGCATTAAATGCCGCGTCGCCTCAACGAGCCAAGCGCTCAACTAACGTGCAAGGTTCCCGCCTAACGGTTTTACTACGGGACTTTCAGCCACAATACTATCGTTTTATTGTACGTTACGAAATGTAAAGGTTCACTCTACAGGCCTATTTTATGCAGAGGCTCCTGAAGATGAATAAGTTCTTACATAAAAATCACTGAGAAAAGTCCCAAATAAGCCATTCTGACTAAAAAAAACCTTATAAACGAATGTAGTATCGCAAATAAATAGGCATCGTTACTTAAATGATTTTCGTAGCCTAACCGCGTGGAATTGTTTCCGAATAAAACCAGGATGGTCAACGATCTGCGTGTTTCTTTACGATCCAAGTATAGGCAACGTTCTTAAGGCACCCTACTTGTGGCCGTGTGTTTGTGTGAGTGAGACAAAGCGTCAAGGGCGATGTTGACCTGCTCATCCGGTGCGGTATCGCCAATAACGTAAGACTCTGGAACAGTGTGCACTGGTATCACAGAACACTCGCCTGACTGACACTTACAGGTCTTTTTATTGGTGGAAAGTGTTGAGTAAAGTACAATACACATTTCTTCCTAATTTCACACAAATCCTGTGAGTAGTTGTTCAGATATAATGGATTGAAAAAGCCATTTTTTGCCATTTTGTGGGGCTCCGAAACGATATTTACAATTAACGTGATGTTTTGAAACTACCATTCCGAAATCGTTTTAAGGGTTTGTTCTTTTCGTAAATGTACACATCAGAAACACGTTGAGAAGTTTATTAGAACAAAAGAGTTCTGCTAGCACGCTGTTTACAAGGCAGGCGGACACCTTAAGGTGGCTGTCTGTCCAGGCTATTGAGCGGTGTACAGAGCTTCGCCCGTTACCATATTATTTGAAAACTGCTCAACGCCAATGAGTGATATCTGCTTAGGAATATCATTTAAAGACTACACGTGTGTATATCCCTTTAAAGTTCTTGACTACCCAGTAAAGCAATTTTTCTAAAGGCCGAAAATTGAGGAAATTGTTTTTTTACTATATTTTAATTTATGTAAATCTTGTCGCAGAGTACTTCAAAGGTATAAGCGTGTATAATATACCTTCGACTTCAATAATACGTCATAAAATAATAGGGTGGCACTAAAAGTCTCATACAGGTACGTTGTCGGCAAGAATGACTTTCGCATAGCGGCTAAGGTTAGACGTGATGCGCCTACTGTCTCGCCCTTACTGCTTCCACACTTCCAGACCTCGAACGCGCAAAATACATCTACCCAGACGGTCGCCTTAACATGACCACTCATCCTACAGAGCTAGAGTGTGAGGTACATATGCCGGCGGCGTACAATTATGAGAAGGAATGCGCGCTCCACTCCTGACTAATTGTAATTACTGGCGAGCTTCATCATCAACGGGCGAGTTATTAATCCAAGCGCGAGAACATGCCACACACTCATATTTCCTCCCGCGCGGAAACTAGCAGATCATTAACTACGTCAAAGCTACAGTAGCGCTCCAACCTCCCTTACCACAAGCAAATTTCGTCTTGAAACAAAAAATTTATTAATGATTCTAAATATTTATACATAAACCCAGCTCAACATTGATTTCTTTTTATTTCTGGATCGTTATAAAAGAATGAACATCATTGTCTGGTTTAGTAAAAAAATTATGAATCACAAAATTTATAGTAAAAATATTATGAGATAAAGGAAATGGTTACATCATTAATCAAATATTTCGTAAGATGTTATACAATAAATTAAGTTACATTAGAAGTTTGCAGTTGAGAAATGTTTTTACTACAATGTGAAGTGCAAGGCGTATTACTAAAGTTCCATAACTTTTAAGTATATTTTATCCAGTGCTAAACGGCAAGTAACGCTGTGTAATGTAAAATATTAGCTTTGTAAAAATAATTTTCCAATGCGAAGAAAAAAAATTCTATCACTTCACAAAGTGGCTGTGTCTACAATTCGTACAAATATTTTGAAATCGTATGTCCTTTAATTGTTCGTACTTCAATATTTTCATTGTTCACTTTAGTGACTGCATGTTTCTTGCTGCGGTGAAGTTTTGTACTATAATATAACAAGTATCAGAGAGATGGTTGTACAATAATGACTCAGTTTATAGCATAAACGAAAGGCTTGCAAAAAATTACTAATATTTAATTTAAATAATAATTATTTAAATATTATATCGCGCAGTCATAACTGATCCCCCCCCCCCCTTCAAACGGTATTCTTTTGTTTTCGTATGAATTAAAGAGGAAATCAAATTGCTAGTACTTAAACATGAAACAAAATCAGAGATGAAGTTCTTTAAATGTTCGTAAACTCTCAGAAAGTAGATCCTGGGTTCAAATTCCAGCCCGCGCATGGCTGATGTGTTGTCATTTCACCATAATTCGCCCTCGTCGGCTCATAAGATCTCGTTGTTGAAGGGCCGTAAAACCCTCTCACCATGCCTCGTCTCAGAAAATAAAATCCATTACAGTTCTGGTATATGTAAGTCACGGCGACTAGCTCTTGAATAGCGGAGAACCGAAGTTTAACCGAGGCTTTCTTCGTGAGCATCTTATATGAATATATTATGAACGTTTATATTGGACTGAACCAAATAAAAATTTAAGCTAAATTGAAGATGCATTTATCTACACAGATGTTGAAACTATATCCTCACTGCAGACTACTTAGACGTGAGACATACGCTGCCAGTCGTTGATATGAAGATGAAATAATTCAGGAACTCACAGCTACGTAGTTCGGTTCTCGCCCAATCCTAGGTATGGTCCAGGCTTTAATTCGACATCTTCAATGGCCTCGTCTAACAACCTTTGTCACACGCCCGTCTTCTTTCACGGTTCAGAACGTTCTCCTTTTCCTTTTCATTCTACTGCCGAAAATTTCTAACATATCTTGCTTGCTGATCTCCAAACAGAATATTGTTTATCAGCCGTGCTGATGAGTTAAAACAAAAACCAAGTCTATGGTGGCTTCACTTGCATAGACAAAAGCCACCTGACTGATTTCATTTATGTAGTCTACCGTAACCCACAGATCTAGCTATCCAAAACATTATAAAGCAATTTTACAATACTATTCTAGTCACCATATTACTCAAAATGATGACATATTAAAACAAGAAAATTATACACATTTATAATGTCCTGTGGGCGAAGTCTCTACTATTAAAATATGATACTATAATGAATTTACAGAAAATTACGAATTATTTAAAAAAAAAAAAACTTCGGTGAAGTGAGGTGAAAATCAGCTCAGCATCCATGCCAGAGGCAGGATTCGAACCCAGGACTTCTCACACAGTAGACCAGCGCCTAGCCAACTACACTACGGAGGCCGGCGCCAACAGCTGAGCTGAAAGTCCTAGGGTAGAGTGACCAATGCCAAAAAAAAAGTAGCTACACACATAATGACAACACATTGAGGCACGTGACGAATGGAATCCCAGATTATGTTTGGGTATACAGGTTGTCCAGAAACAAACAAATAACAAACACACCTTGCCAATCCTGGGCTTGATAGGAGACGAAAATGTTAGTGGCAAAATATAATACGGTGAGTAGTATGATTATGCCGGTTCTGGCACAAGGATTCGGAGTGAGGTGCTCGCCCAAGTGAGGCGCCCCCGCCATGTTGTGACGTCACGTCCCCGGCCGCCATGTTGGATTACAGTGACCCCTTGACCTTTACCTTTAACCTTGACCTTGACCTTGAGTGTCAAATTACCAAAATTTTCCAAAATTTCGAAAATTTCAAAAAAATTTCAAAAATTCAAAATTTTCCAAAAAATTTCAAAATTTCAAAAAATCCCGAAAAAAAATATTACCTCCATTTTGTTTTCGGTCGCCATCTTGTTTCCGGCCGCCATCTTGGTGTTTCTTCCAAAAAAAATTTGATTTCGCATTCCATAATAACCCTGCAAGTATTTAATAAATAAAATTTTTAATAAAAAACTTTTTAATAAAATTATTTTTAGTAAAAAACTTTTTTAATAAAAAACTATTTAATAAAAAAACTTTTTATATAAAAATTATTTAATTAAATCAACTCGTCTTACCCGGACGAGCTCCATCGACACACTGACGCCCCCCACCACTTTTTACTTGTATATATTAACTTATCCCCCCTCCCCTCCCCTATCTGGTACTTTATTTTAATTGGCTGTTAGTCACGTGATGAATTTACCCCCTCCTCCTCCCTACTTTCACCTCTCACCTTCACTCGTGTTATAACCCGCTCAAACTACCACACCCCCATCCTCCCCACCCCCA
>PNEQ01057166.1:0-13711 GCA_003012365.1 Medauroidea extradentata
TTTTAGAAAATCTTGAGGTCAGACGTAATAAATTGGATGCCATCTTTGCTCATAAAGTCCTAACAAATGTTCTTTCATGTCCGAAAATTTTATGTAATTTAGACATAAAAATACCAAATTTTAATTCTAGGCTCAAAGGTCAGTTAAAATATTCTCAAAATAATAATAGCCTTCTCTATAGAGTAGTTGCTAACTACAAGAAGTTTAGTAATAAGCTCGATTATTGTAATCTAAATATTAAACTTTAATTACTTGTGTTATTTGTCTTACTATGCTTATTTTAATTTTGAATTTTGGCTGTGTCTCTTGAGTGTGTAGGGACACTGTCATGTCAGCTGCGATCTCTTTCCCCCACCGCACAGTGCCCTGGGAGGCAGGCAATCCGCACCAGGGCTGTTGAGTTTACCTACACATGTTTTCTTGCTTCTTGTTTTGTTCCGTCCCTCAGTTTCATTCATGCTTGTTTTTCCGTTCGGTATGTATTGTATGTTTGTCATTTGTTCTCATTTTTCAAATGGGGTTGCTTCACTGGGGTGGGACTGGCTGCGGGGGGGAGGGGACCGAAAAGCAGTCCCAAGGGTCCTCTCCTCTGCCGTGAGCTCGACTCCATTCCCGGTGACAGTGCGCTCCCTTTGTCCAATATTTCCTTTTTTCGTTTTATGTTGTTGTGGTCTTAATTATCTTTTGTTTGTTTTTATTTTTATTTTTTATTTTTTATATTTATTTTTATGCTGTTTTATGTGGTATTATGTGGTTCTTATGTTGTTTTGTATGTTGTTTTTTATGTATTTGTGTTCCCCTGACTGTTATTTGTTTATGGGGGTAAATTTCAAAGCCTTCGGGCTGTTTTTGCCCTCTGTAAATTTGTTGTAAATAAATAAATAAATATATTCAAATATTAAACTAAAGTAAGATACTTTGAATATATTCCATACTGCAACAATAAATCTTGACATGTAAAAATTAGTCAAGTATATGACAAAATTACATTAAAAACAGTGACTAGATTCATTTTTTTTGACGTACGCCATTGCAAAATTGAACGACTGTCAAAGAAAAACAAACAAATAAAAGAAACCATAAAATAAGCAGAGTATGCTTAGTCAGCAAGATACAAACACAACATGAAATTCCAAGATGGAATCGGGTCAAATAAAAACAAGGAACAAACAGATAATAAATGAAATTAATAACAAATAAAATAAAAACCAAATAACATGCGACACAACGATGAGACGAAACACCAAACACAGTAGATATCAGACATGAACAGAAAAATAACAAAAGAACACAACAAGTAGACGAGACAAAATGCAACAGATATCAGACATATACAGACAAGACAAACGACACAATGAAGAGACAAGACAAAACACAGTAGTTTTCCAGACAGACAGTGATTACGACGTTTCGGGAACTGGAATCTGTTCCCGTCATCAGGTAGACACACAGGATTCAGGAACACGAGTGCGGCTGATGAGGAGACTGGAAAAACCATGGGTTTATATAGGGTAAGCCCACTTATCCTGCTCAGCCAATGGGAGACGAGCTGTCTCCTGATTGGTCACGCATCATAGATTGACTGATTGGTTGTGATGGGTTGAGTGTGTGTTTTTGTTTTGTGCTGTAAAGTTGTTTCTCTCTTAATCAATGGGATCCACATATTTTTTAATTCAATACTCTGTTGACTGAAAATATTGCTATTGCTAATAATAAAGGCTGATTCCTTGATTTTTCTTTTAATTTTTGTCAGTTTCCTGTGTAAGTGGTTTCGAGTCTTCCCAAAGAATTTTGTGGCTATTTTCCCATGCATGTTCGGCCAATCTAGATTTTTGGGTTTCGCCTTTCTTGCAATTGTTTTTATGTTCTTTGATGCGTGTTGAAAGAGCTCTGCCAGTTTCTCCAATATACATATGACCACATTCACAGGGTATCTGATACACACAGTTGTGAGTTTGTAGTTGTTCAGTGGCTGGTTTTACCCTTGTGACCATACTTTTGATAGTGGATTTGGATCGGAATGCTGTTCGAAGTCCGTATTTATTTCCCAGGCGTCTTATTTTTTCCGAAAGGCCTCTTAGAACATACGGAATAACTAGGGTTCCTGCTGGTTTTATTCGGTTTCTGTGGGCTTAAGTGTTCTGTTAGGTTTCATATGCCGTTTGATGGTGTTTGCCGGGTAACCATTGGCTGTGAGTTTTTTTTAATTTTTTATTTGGCTGTGTTCTATCAGTACAGATTTGTTGTTGGAACAAATAATCTCAGCTCAGTTAGCTAGTGTGCGAATGTACCTGTGGCCGAAACACTCAACATTGTCAAGGCCAAGCTGGAAGCTGACCCAACTCTAAAGGACAGAACAACAATACCAATTCCATCCATCATGGAAATGATTACCCTTTGTGTCACCACGACATATTTCCAGTTTAATGACTGTTTCTACAAACAAATAGACGGCATGCCAATGGGCTCTTCATTTTCACCATTCATGGCGAACATATTCATGGAGAATTTTGAGAAGGAAGTACTTAGCAAAAGCAATAGCCCTCCTAAAATCTGGCTTCGTTACGTAAACGACACTTTCACTATCTGGCAACATGAACCTGAAACCCTGGAGGAATTTGTGAACTTCCTAAACTCATTGAGGCCATCAATCAAGTTTACATATGAAACAGAAACCAATGGCAGCATTCCTTTTTTGGACGTACTAGTTAGCTGGAAAACAGCAGTCTGGAAACCAAAGTATACAGGAAACCTACACATACAGGCCAATACCTACATTTTGCTTCCAACCACCCTAAAAGCACAAAAACTGGCATAATTCGCACACTAGCTAACCGAGCTGAGATTATTTGTTCCAACAACAAATCTGTACTGATAGAACACAGCCAAATAAAAAAAGAACTCACAGCCAATGGTTACCTGGCAAACACCATCAAACGGCATATGAAACCTAACAGAACACTTAAGCCCACAGAAACCGAAAAACCAGCAGGAACCCTAGTTATTCCGTATGTTAGAGGCCTTTCGGAAAAAATAAGACGCCTGGGAAATAAATACGGACTTCGAACAGCATTCCGATCCAAATCCACTATCAAAAGTATGGTCACAAGGGTAAAACCAGCCACTGAACAACTACAAACTCACAACTGTGTGTATCAGATACCCTGCGAATGTGGTCATATGTATATTGGAGAAACTGGCAGAGCTCTTTCAACACGCATCAAAGAACATAAAAACAATTGCAAGAAAGGTGAAACCCAAAAATCTAGATTGGCCGAACATGCATGGGAAAATAGCCACAAAATTCTTTGGGAAGACTCGAAACCACTTACACAGGAAACTGACAAAATTAAAAGAAAAATCAAGGAATCAGCCTTTATTATTAGCAATAGCAATATTTTCAGTAAACAGAGTATTGAATTAAAAAATATGTGGATCCCATTGATTAAGAGAGAAACAACTTTACAGCACAAAACAAAAACACACACTCAACCCATCACAACCAATCAGTCAATCTATGCTGCGTGACCAATCAGGAGACAGCTCGTCTCCCATTGGCTGAGCAGGATAAGTGGGCTTACCCTATATAAACCCATGGTTTTTCCAGTTTCCTCATCAGTTGCACTCGGGTTCCTGAACCCTGTGTGTCTACCTGATGACGGGAACAGATTCCAGTTCCCGAAACGTCGTAATCACTGTCTGTCTGGAAAACTACTGTGTTTTGTCTCGTCTCTTCATTGTGTCGTTTGTCTTGTCTTTATATGTCTGATATCTGTTGCATTTTGTCTCGTCTACTTGTTGTGTTCTTTTGTTATTTTTCTGTTCATGTCTGATATCTACTGTATTTGGTGTTTCGTCTCATCGTTGTGTCGCATGTTATTTGGTTTTTATTTTATTTGTTATTAATTTCTTTTATTATCTGTTTGTTCCTTGTTTTTATTTGACCCGATTCCATCTTGGAATTTCATGTTGTGTTTGTATCTTGCTGACTAAGCATACTCTGCTTATTTTATGGTTTCTTTTATTTGTTTGTTTTTCTTTGACAGTCGTTCAATTTTGCAATGGCGTACGTCCAAAAAAAATGAATCTAGTCATGAACTCCGATTGTACAGTTCTTTCAAAGATCATGAAAAACAGTAAAATTTTAATGAAAGAATCCTATTAAAATGGACGAAATCATTAAAATATTTTTACAGAAAACAGGTGTGCCTAGCATCGTACAAGTGAAACATGAATACAGAGTAAAAATAATATAAATAAGTAGTTTACGATATGTATGATGCATGTGTTTCACATAGTAAGCGTAGAATACAGAGGTAACAGTTATTAGTTTTTTTTAATGTAAAAAAATTTACAAACTGTGTCATTGAATACTTTTATGTAAAGTCACTTTTTAACCTTTATAGTCACTTCGTAGTGTGACGTGCACTGGCACGTAGCACTGACTTGGCATCTTATCATACAGTAATTTCAATTTTTTTTGTCTTAATTAATGTTTTTTTTTCTTAATTTATGTTTTTTTTCTTTGTTTATAACAAATTAAGTTGGCCAACGTAACCAGGTATAAGGATGTATACTGCGGGATCCAACCTATTAATTGGGGATGCAAGTAGAGAAATTTTCATTAAAATAATCTTTTTATTTTTAAATTTAACTTTAAAGCGAGAGAAAAGTATAGAATTTTACGTGTCAATTTTATTGGATTTATATCGTGTTTGGTCTCATTTGAAAGCTAATTTAATTTCAAGCAACTTTTCTAAGCAAAATTTTCTTATTTTTTGCCTTGTTTAGATTTTTTGAAATTTCAAGTAGTTTATTAGCTTGCTTCTCCTGGAATAGGATTTATTTGGCAGGCTAGTAGTAGTTCTCTTGCTTGGAAGCACGTACAGAGAAGTGCTGGCTTTTAAAATTTCAAATAAGCTCGGAGCTAGCCAGTGCTTAGATAGATTTATCTGGCAGGCAGGTCAGAGTTCACTCGCTTGGAGGCACGGACAGGGACGTGCTGGAATGAGGGGACTCTGCAGGGCTTTTTTCGATCAACGTGGGTGGTAGTGTCGTGTGCAACAACACTAAAAAGGTGGTGATCCGCGACAGATTGAGGACGCTGCACATCCCGAATTAATAAACTAATGAATATTTAGCTGGTAGTATGGAGTAAAATGCTTTGTAAATTTATCAGTATCTATGTTACATACAATTTTTAGGTTATAAACGTCAATTAACCAGCTTTTTAGGCAAGTTGGATCTTGATGTATCCCTCCGCCGCTCGGCCGAGTAAGTCCGGGTGTTCGCCCAGGAAAGTCAGTTATGTTTCATCGGAGCTCGGGACCGGTCGCCCGGGAGATGGCCGGCTAAGTTTCTCTTGTTTGTAATCGGTCAGTAGCAGTTGTGTTTCATCGGAGCTCGTGACCGGTCGCCGGGAGATGGGCGGCTACGTTTTTCTTGTTTATAATCGGTCAGTAGGAATTGTGTTTTTTTTTTTTTATTATTCCCAATTTTGTTAAATAAGGGCTTTACTGTATTTCCATTACACTTGCAGGGAACCGAGCCTTTGCAAAACAATTCTCAGCTGTGGTGGGCTGAATCCCATTCATTGAAAAGTAGTCTGGTGTGTCTTGCCTGTAAAATACTATATTCAATTTATTTTCAGACACAGGTTTGCCAGGTCCATCTGCCGCAACAGAAACTGCATCATTTGCTTTTTGTAGTCATGTCTGATCTGGGCAGTGATGCTTTGGTCAAGCGGTTGTAAAGTACTGGTGTAGTTGGGAGAACAAAACAAAACTTTAATATAATATTCCTCAGAACAGGAAAGTTAACATTGTGTGTTGACTAATGATATGTAAACAAAAGCACTTTTCTGTTGTAGGTACTCCCATCTTGCAGTCAAAGTTATGCAACCAACTATTCTTGAAACACAGACCATAATCCATGAACTTGAGTTTTTTTGTGTTCACATATTTTATATTTTTAAATTGGCTCTTTTTTTCAAAAGTTTTCTGGTGACTGAAGATTACATTTTTCAGAGCTTTCTTTGTTTACACTGGACAGCACTGTATATCTTTTCTTACTCTTTTTCCGCCATGGCACGTCTGACCTGAAGATTCGGTCAGGCAGGAGGTTATAAAAAAATCTCCTGCTTGGTCAGCATTTAAAATGTCCCTTGTAACCTGAAACCAAATAGTAGACCATTTGTGGTCATTATTCTTGAGGCACAGAATTTACTGCTGCGGCTTCACTTGATAGTTTTGAATTACTCAAATTCCATCTTGTCTTTAATGTATGTAGCCATCCATCAGATGTGTGGAAGTTTTTGATTACCATCTCAACTGCTTGTGTTTTTCATGGAGAATGCTACCCCAGACCAGTATGTTCATAGATCTGGAATGCATTATCTTGTCAAACAACCTTTTCTCCAGCATCCCTTGCGAGCCGAACATACTTAGGGTCGTATCTATAAACTTCTTTCGAAAGCGCTGTTAGCAGACATTCACCTGGCAGATTGTTAACTACACGCTACCTATAAACGACTCTCGGGAACTTGCCAGCTGAAAGTGCTTCCACATGCACTTGAAGTGTAAATGTAGCAACATAGCTTCGTTTTTCTTCCTTTGGATAGTACCTTTGGAATGTACCCTACAATTTTAGATTGTCATTTCACCACATTTCATGTTTATTATTCATATCTGAGATGATATTATCTTTGGATTTAGGTTATGCATGTAAGCAATGTTTTTTTTGTGAAGGTTAAATACGGTTAAAGTAGTATTTGTGAGGAATTTTTTTTTTCAGTGAGCATGGAGAACAGTACAGCTTATACAAATGATTAAAAACTATTTTTTATTTATTTAATAATTCACCTCTAGATCCCCTTGCAAGCAGTACACTTTGGGGATATAGGCTTAGTCAACATTACATAATATATTTACATGCATTTACATATGCTCAGTACAAACATTTTTAAACAGATACAAAGTATGTGCTATTAACCAGAGGTGCCAACCATTTACCAAAGCTTTCAGTAGTAATTTTGCGAAAAATCCATATTTTTCAGTATTTTTCCGTATTTTTCCGTAGTGAACGTATTATCTCAAGCCCATGTTACATTGACCTTAAAGTAGCTGTGTATAAATAATCGTAACCGCACCGTAAGAAATTCACAGGTTTTCATCCCTCTTACGGCGGCTAAGCAGCGGTACGGTGTGTTATAGCATGCGTCACTAAAAATGTGTATTCAAATTTTACGGTTATTTCTTACGGCGATTCTAGCACCACCTTTAAATGTGTAGGCCTATACACAATCACTACCTGTTCGTCGGTAACTTCGGCATTTGTTGTTGGTTCTATAGTATCACTTAATAATAAAATATTTTATCCTCGACATTTCTAACTTCGAAAATGCTTAACGTGTTTTTAACGTAACTATGTATTGACGGCGGCATCTTTGCCATCGTGTTTATACTGAAGTCACAATTGCACGATTCACAAAACACGTGTTGTTGAGATACATTTGAAGTACTTAAACCTGTCCACAACTGTGAATATTCTGAACGATATTTCTCAACACTCTTCGGTTTCAAACTCATACTCGAATTTAAACATTCACATCAACACTTTCGTTAAACTACGACAACATGGATAAGTTTCCAATATAGCCGATCAGCGAGAGGATCAACCACGCACGACTCGATTCGACTGCATGAGTCAACATCAACAACTAATCGATAAGTCGGAAGACTGCGGTCTCGCCCGACGTAATACGAACAATCAATTGTATGAGATACATACAAGATACGACTACGAGAACCTTTTTCAACGCCTGCCGCGCAAAGTGTAAACACGCTAGCTTGTAAATACGCTACCATCACCAAAAAATGGTTTCGGCAAACTAAAAACGCGAGAAACAAAACAAGTTTGTGTGCAGGAGCGTGGGGAAAGAAATAGTGCGTCATACGATCCACACAGCTACGAACCGAAATATGTATATGAATACACAATGGAACATGCCTGTTCATTTACATTCGGGTGGAAGCTAATAAATCCGTAGTTTATCAACAGAATCCGTACTTTCGTAGTAAACCATCGTAATTCGTATAAACTACGGATAATCCGTAGTTGTTGGCACCTCTGTATTAACTGATAGTAACAATATATCCCATTCTGTAATAATAGAAACAATTTCAAAATACACACACTAATCCATTCACATTTAAAACGTTACAACGCAAAGTAGGCTGTATGTACGTCTTTTTTGTCTAATGGGTTGCTTAGGATCCTGAGGGCATAGCATGATTTACTTAATTTCTTTGCTGTTTGATGTATATGCTCTTTCCATTTAAGATTTTTATCCACTACTAAGCCTAGAAATTTAGTTGAATCTATCAAATTTACTGGTTCATATTGAGTGTGCCCTAAGGGGTAATTTTGGTTCATGATGTTATTAGTTTGGTTCTGGAAGTACACGAAACCAGTCTTTTTAATATTGATTTTTAAGCCATTTGCATTAAACCAATTACACATATGTGTAAATTGTAAATCAGTTTGCACTTTTCAAGTAAGGAGTCTGTGGATACAATCAGATTGGTATCGTCAGCAAAAGATATAATATTTCCCTTTGTTATTTGACAAGGTAGGTCATTAACATACAATAAATATAACACTACCCTGTGGCACACTTTTTTTATGAAACCCCTAGTTCCTTTATACCTTGTGTTTGGTTTCTTTTTGTTTAGTTTCATTGTTTATAATTTTCCACAATATTTTTGTTTTATCATCACATTTACTCAGTAGACTTTTGGCATGTTGTTTTTTTAGCTTGTTTTAAAAATTTTTTTGTATATTAATTTGTACCTTAAGTAATAGTTCATTACTTCCACACTCACATCACTGTACTTTACTAGCGAGTGAAGTTCCTTTAATTTTTTACTTGAGATTTTTATTCCTCTTGTAACCCAGTGTTTTTTGTTTCCTGTAAGGCCCGTATTTTCTGGAAATTTATTCTCAAAGTGTTTTAAAAAAACATCTAGAAATTTGTTAAACGTAGTGTTTACATCATCACACTCATATATATCTTCCCATATATTATTTGACAGGGTTTTAACAAAACTATTTATTTGCGTTTCATTCATTGGTCTATGTGTTTTTTGGTTATTTTCTCTTTTTTGTGTGCATATGCTTTTAACTGGAAATTTAAATAGCAGTGCTAAGTGATCTGAGTGTCCCATATCAGTAATTACTACACTAAGAGATGAAATATTAGTTATCACGTAGTCTAATAAGGTGGTTTTGTTATTTGTTTTATGGGTATACCCATTAACCTCATTTTCTAGCTGATAAGGGTACATAATTTCAATAATTCTATCTCGTTCCCTAGACTGTATCATAAAATCAATATTTGTCACCACATATAATATTTTTAGAATATTTATGTTTGAATAACAAGTACGTATAGTCGTTTTTCAAACCTTTCAAAAAATAATTCTATCTTACCATTTGGGGGTCTGTAAATACAAACAAGTACAATAATTTTATCACTAAAATTTAAAGCTATAGGCACACACTCGAATTCTCGAGCTACACTTAGGTTTTTTTATATGATTTAATTCAGTACATTGTGGTAAATAGTTGTCATGTACTAATATAAAACTACCTCCATAGCCTCTTTCTCTACAGTATGCTGTGGCAATGGAGTAATTTAATAGACCTATTTTATTTAATCCTGCTTCTTGAGGGTCGAGCCAATGCTCTGTAAGACAAATTATACCAATTTCAGTTTCCAAGGACTCTAAGGAAGCCATTAAATCCAAACATTTGTTTCTTACAGATTGAATGTTTAAATGTAACACATTTACATATTCAACATTACCTGAACTTCCTTTATGTAAATTGCATAAATTTGATTCCTCTTTTTTAATACTACAATCATTATTATTACCTACGTCCAAACATGGCCCAATATTTACATTATAACCAGTTCCTTTTTTACAACTAAATGAATTGTTAAAGGGCCTGTTAACTAGTTCTTTGTATTATTTAGTAAAGGAAGCTCAATTTTTTGGAGTTTTTCCCTCTCTAGGCTGTGTACATTAATCATCCTCACATGGTCATAGTGTTTACAAAACTTCTCGATCCTTGTGTTTATTCTCCTAATCTCTACATTAACACAGGAATCTTCCATGAGGTCATGCCTATGTGGTATGTTGCAAACTGCGGCATTTGTATAGTTTAATAAAGGTACCACTGATTTTAAAGACAAAATTACACTTTTTCCTTCATTTTTCAAAACATCATTTCCACCCGCAAAAATCACCACTTCATCCTGCTTTTTAAGTGCAACACAGTCGTCTTTTATGTTCCTTACTACATCAGCGATCTTGGCTCCGGGCTTCACAATGCCTAACACATTGACATTGTCGTCAAGGCTGCGAACTTTCCCACCGAGGTCCCTTCCTTGGCTGTCCGCATAAATCATAATGTTTTTTTTTGTTTTTTCCTCTTGTTTCTGGGGTCTTGATTTACTGTATCCTTTTGGTCAATGCTGATCTCCTGGTCAATACTATCCAGAGCCATATATCTGTTTTCAAGGGGGATGGACGAGTTTCCCCGTTGATTTACAACGACTTTGTTTACCTTTTACTTCTCGACTACCCGAGACCACATTGTGTTGCTTTGTGGGGGGTCTCTAATCTGTTCACGAATGTGCCTTTCATTTTTCAGGTCGTCCCTAAGAATCTTTATAATTTCATTGAGCGAGTCAATTTCTTCATATAGCTTCTTAAGTAGCTCCTTATATCCTAATATTGATTTTATGTCATGCCTTACTTCTTCATTTTCGTTCTTGTTCTGTTGTGTTTGTGAAGGATCGCCATTTTTTCTAGAACACTGTTTGCATGCCCAGTCATTATCTGGGATTTCATCTTCATTTACATCTCTGCACCTTCTAAAATAGAACCATTTATCACATTCGTTGCAAAGTATGCTGTTTCGTACAACTTTTTTACAAGATCCACACTTAAAGTCTCTCAAACTATAACATTTACTGGGCAGATCAAACTGCAATTTACTAGTCGGCGCCATCTTGCATACTGAATGGTTTTATTTTTGAATAAATAAATGCATAAAACTGGAAATAAAACCCAACTGTGGAATAACCTATCACACGAGTTACTTGCCGAATGTACAAAAACATTTTAAATTTATTAATTTTTTACAGCTGACATAATTATCATAAAAAAATATTGAAAATATTAATTAAGATCATAATATTATCAGATACAATGTCTAAATTTTTATTTTCATTAACATGGGTTTACCATCATTTTCGCACAATGCTGTTATTTTGTTTCTATGCTAAATTTTCTCTTATTTTCAAAACAAAGGTACAAAAATTGCAAACATGTACACTATACAGAACACAGAAGTGCAGTAACAATTTTGGTTTGTGGAAAGTCCCACCTTGTAGTAAACCCTCAATGAAATATTGCATACTCTTTAAACGTATATGTGGTATACCAATAGCTTCTGTTATTGAAAACGTTCATATATGTAATTCCTAAACTTGTTCCAATCAACAAAATTTTTATAAATGTTGTATTTACTTATGTGACAAGTATCGTTTGACAGGTTATTCCTGAGAAGACAAACCACCGCCATTGTTATTAAAACACAATGAAAACGGCTGAACAGGCTTTCGAATCACCGTCTGACCACATTCGCCATAAAGTGGACGGTTCTTCACTTCCAGGCAGTCAACCAACCAACAAAGAGGTTTATAGTGTGCGTTTCGACAGGAACATACTTCCGATGATTAAATAACAACCGAAAGCCGTTTATAGATACGACCCTCAGTTTTCAACTGTGGGCAAGAAAACATGTTCTTTTAATAGCCTTGTGTTGGCTCAAAATTGTGTATGATCTTAATTTTGCAGTTTTGAATTAGCTAGTTACTGCAGTTATTTTCCTACCCTTGTCCAATTCTTTAATTATAGCCATCTTTGTTTTTATATTAAATACTTATTTGTTGATATTTTGTGCAAAAAAAAAAACTCATTTATACAAAAAAATTCATAAGGAATGTTTGCTAGATAAAAATTCCTACTGCACTAATACCATAGCAGAAAGGTAAAAAAGTCAAATATTACAAATGGCTTTACATTTTCTTTCAGTATGGCCACGGAAAAATATATTCTATAAAAACTGAAAAGAACTTCACTGTGCAGGGGAAAAATTGTAAACTGCAGGATGCACTTCTTCACTCCACAACTCCTTGCGCGGCTGGCCTACAAACTGGTACTGCACATGCAATTACAACCTTCCTTTTTTGTCGTAAAATATTATTAAATAGAAGAAATAACACAACTTTTCACCGGTACGAGATAAAGCTTGAGTGCAGTAAGTTTATATGTTGTGAGCTGTAATAAGCTTGAGAAATACGATATTGGCCTACTCATATTTTTTGCAAACGTGAATTTGTGTAGTATGCTTGAAAACACAACACCGTATTTACAGAATATTATTTGGAGCAGCTAGTAGGTGTAAAAGAAACTCCACGAATAAAAAATGCATTACACGTATTTGCAATGAAAATATTTACAGCCAGCCTTAATATTTTTTCAGATAGGACAACTTATCACACCAAATGAAATAACATTGTGCACGTAGATACATGTAACATTTTCCAAGTTAGGTCTGTAATTGTGCAGAGCTGTGGACTTAGAATTTGTGTACATTGAATAATATAAATACAATTACTCTATGAGAATATAAGAACTAGAGTGGCATTCATGTAGAAATATGTTTTTAAAAATATCCGGAACACTGTTCTCAATGGAATTAATATGCTGTACTGTATTGTACGTAATGCACAACTGTAGGAATTTTTAAAACGTACAGTAGTTCAGAATGGTACTGACATACAAATGAAACATAAATTTATAAATCAGAAATAATGTAGTTATTTTTATGTGAACATGCAAATTGCATACAATACAATTTTTCTTTATTTTTTTTTTTAAGTCCTTAATCATGACCTGTTTCGCAACTTAAGTTTGAAGATTTTCCAAACAGCTCTGTACTTCTGAGTGTGGGTCTGGGTCAGTCTGTAGGAAATCTTCAAGGACTTGTAGAGAATTTAAGCAGGCTTTGTTAGAGGGCTTAAGCCTTGGTGCTTCCCCCTCCCTGCAACGACTCTTGTTGCTGGTGAAGTCATAGTTGCGTTTACTCCAGTCTGTCACATTATATGCTGCACAAACTAACTCCTCATACATGCAGTTTGGAGTAATCCTCTTCCATATGACTTCATTGCACGGGGCAATGTAACACAAACTCAAACTGAGGCTCAGTGTCTCGCACAACTGTAATGTAAAAACTACAAAGTGGGCGTGATGGATGTGGTTTACAACAACAGCTGGCTATAACATACTGTTACAAGTTGCGGCCTAGGTACGTTTGGGGATGGAGGTCTTTGATAAAATTAAGGAAATAAAGCTAACCTAGTTTATTTACAACTGTATATAAAAAAAAAATACCTATGTCTATAAAGATTTACCACAATAAATGTCAAACAGAACAAATGACTACTATTTACATATAGGAAAAATAAAAACATATACATAAGTTCTCTGTATATGGAAAGGTTACTAGTCACTCACAATGGTGGACCCAAAGAAATAATACCGAAGAATCTTTCTGGCCTAGAATCACATTCTTCCTA
>PNEQ01057166.1:13811-24840 GCA_003012365.1 Medauroidea extradentata
AAAACTCTCTCGCTCCTGCTGCAGCTCCCCCTTATATACCCACCCCTACTTCTAGAATTATCTCGGCGGGTCTCTGTTCTCCAACCTCCTGGAAAGATGTCGCTTCAATGTCAAGCACCACCCCGAGAGATGAAGAGGGAACAGGATCATTCCTGATCACGATATTTTCTCTCGGTTACCCGATACTGGGTGCAGGTGGTTATCATGGAGTAATACAATCCATGCGGCACCTGAGGAGGTCTTTTAGGGCTGCCGTCACTGTATTGTATTTCGCCGCCCTGCCCGACAGCCACGGTGCCGGGGAATGGGGGGAAGGGGGGTGTCCTAGCTCCGCCGCCACAGTATCGTACTACACCGGCCAGCCAGACAGTCGTGGCTCGCAGCAATACTGTGGGACAGGAAAATATCTGATGAGCTCCTCAGGGATTTTAAAGTAAAGCCCGTATTAAAAAGGCATAGGAAGTCTGCAAGAAGATGGATTGAGGCTGATATTTGATAGGAAAACAATTTTGTTTGAATGAAATACCTTCCCTGCCTTACAACTGCCTGCTTCTTTAGTTCCTTTGAAAGAATTCTGTGTTCTATTTCGAAGGCTATATGGGCAAGGAATTAGTGTGATATAGAAAGAACACTAAACCACTTACTGACCTACTGATAGAAAATTGTCTTTCATTTGTTGCCAATGACAGAACAGATAGGCAACTTAAATTCTTTAGGTAAAAATTTTATTGTACAGTATTACAATGGAAATTTAATGTTCTAGTCTATCTTTTTAAATTCTCCTACGTAACAATCTGATACCTGAAAACCAACATTCCTGGCTCTGAAAAAATGATTCCTGTTATATTATAAGTTAATGCAAGAGTGGTAAAATTTATGAAATTTTATTTCCGTTGCTAAGTTAATGTATTTTGAATTTAATTTTAAAGCTTATTTAGTTCTGTTCTTGATGTGTACTTTGTGATGTCTCATGATTAGTTTCTTAGTAGCTTAGGTAACAGTAGGCTTTTCGAAAGCTTACGTATTAGAGATGAGGTTTTTCGCCGTCACCAAGTGAACAGGTTTTGTTGTTCCCCAGGATTATGATTAACGCCTGTTATGCTGTTCAGGGTTTTAAGAGCATACATATTTTATACATGTTAAATATGTTAGTGCTATGTCTGCAGCACTTTTTAAATTTTTAAATCATATTACATTCAATATTTGTTTTGTGCTTTTTAAATACACACACACACCTTAAGTTTCACTTTGTTGGGGTTTTGGTACGTGTCCTTGTTACAATACAAGGCGACTTCAGTCCGCTAACCACAGCTTACCATGATCGAGAGTTGGGAATTGAGTATAGCGAGAAGCTGTCAGGTGAATGTCGATCATGGTTGATCTACACTCTGGTGATGTATCTAACTAACACTTCAACCTAATCTACCATAATTGAGCTTTAAAAAACGCCTAAAATTTTTTTTCCTGATTTATTTATGTAGCAGATTTCAGACAATCATAAAGAATATTTAGTTTTTTTGAAGGATAAGTATTTAAAATATTGTTTGAATTATTTTGTTCCAGTCTGCCATCAAAGGATTGCAGATGGGCGGGCTGAACATTGTGTCAGTGACAGACAGTACGCCTGTTTCCGATAATCCACCTCGCCCAAGAAAGCGGAAAAGGCTGTAAAACCCAAGATGATGCAAATTATTCGAAGTGTTGAATGTGTTTTGATATTTGTACAGCAAATAAAAATTGAATATTACATGCTTATTTGTTAATTATTTCCTGCTACAAAGTTAATTTTTGTTATAGTTCACTTTTTGTTGATAGTTCTCTCTTTGTAAAAATGAAAGGCTGTAAAGCTGTTCTCAATTTTAATGGCTGCCATGTTGGTTTTACTAACAAGCTTTCCTGACAGCCAGGACATTGATTTTTGTCAGAATTTTGAAGATAAAGCTTATTTTTCCTGGCAAATCCGAGTCTTTTTTTTGTTACAATACTAAATTGTTTGTCAGCGTTGTTTGCAATTAGAGTGAAATAAATATTTAGGAAATAGCGACCGTACATAGTGGTGTACGTGTTAAACTTGGGGACGAGCATATTTTAGAGCGACGAGAGCCAATGTTGGATTCAAGTCTCGCACGTAATGTGCGCTAGGGATTGTGGGTAACCTGATGTCTAGAAGAAGGCAACATGGCCGACGGTCAGTGCAAGCTGTGTGCATTACGGTGTTTAAACGACCATTGTTGCGTGTGCTCATGTCGAATTACTGTATTGTATTATAGTTTTAATGGAAAAAATTAGTGAATTTGTTTATTAAGTGAAGTGTTCGCAGTTACTGGTGAATTGCATTGAATTTGTGATGAATACAATGTCGGTGTCGCTTGTTGGGCTAGCGAAAGGCAGCCAACTTGGCATCACGAGAGTTGCGAAAATTACACTCTACAGTTAATGTAAATATTATTATATTGAGGTTACAGTGTTTTTCAAGCTAAAAGGCGTGACGCCAGCGTGTTATTTATTGATTTGTTTCTATAAGTACGTAAAGACGTACTTTCAACATTTTTTTTGGATTTAACCAATACACAATGCGCCAGGTAAGAATTTTTCATTACGTTTCGTTTTAAATAAACTGGTTTGCTTTTAGTGCGTTAGTAAGGACTTGGGTGCTTTTACCCTTTCTAATTGTGGCGGCGATGGAATATTTTCAGGAAATAGTTGTTCGTTTAGTTTTCAATACTTAACCTGGACGTTGCTTCTTGTAGATTTCGATTATCTTTTACTATACGTATTCGTGCCAGCATATTTTTACAATTTTTAAATGTTATTTACAATTTACTTAGATTAGGGAAGGAGACAGCTGTGTTCGTATGTGAACTTTATATGATACAAGAGGCTAGTAACAAATGTCACATTTGACCATGCTGTTTTGTTTACCTTTTATGAAGGAGTGTAAAAATCATGATAATAATAAGAGTTCCACAGAAATTTTCCTTGTTAAGTGTTGTCGAGATTATTTGCCTTCTATCAGAATATAAACCTACCAATTATGTGATGGACCCATTTTTGTAATTCAATCTTAAAGTTTAACTAACTTGGAAACATAACCTGCATTCGACCATTATGGCTGGCTGTCTTGAAGTTAAGTTTCTAAATTATAATGTAATAACTTTTGTTAAATGCTATTTTGTACTGAATTATAAACTGGTAGAGTTTTGTATGCAAATAATTTTTCTACAGTGGTATGAGATATAATTGGGAAATTTAGGTTGATGAACTACAGATTTTTTTTGTAATTAATCTGTTTAAAATGCAACATTCATGACCCATATAAACTTTAGTTTTCTTACTTTAATTGGTGTTGTAGGCCTAGGTAAATGTTTCTAAGTGGGAGCTAAGTTTTTCAAGTTATGTCCATGATTCATTAATGAACATTACTGTAACAGCATAGGACTACATTAAAATGATAAGCATAGCTTATTTTGAATAAAAGTAAAAAAAAAAAAAAATGTGACCTTGAAATTTTATTACAGAAGTGAGGTTTTATTTTGTTCAATGGAAAAGGAAAGACCTGACAAAATTTAATATTCATGCAAACACTTAAAAATATGTTACTACTGAAATATGTCTACATTAGTTGAATAGTGATAGAAATTGGATGTTTTATTTTATTAGTTTTTCAATTTAAGTACATAATATTTACAATAAAAAGTTATTTTTAAACAGTTATATTAAACTTCAATAATGATATCATCGTAGGCTAGTGGTTTTATTCTATTCAGCATTTTACTGGTGAGAAAAAGTATTTGGGCTGCATCATAATTTTAAAATTATATAAATGTTATAAATGACTGCTAAGTAATTATATTGGGAATAAACAATTTTTTAAAATTAATTTTTATTAAATTTTGTTTTAAAAGTATATTTTAACAACAAAAGTTTTCCTGTATTTAGTTTGTGGGCATATAAACAAAATTAGGTTCGGTTAACTGCATTAACAGTAATGTCCTTTGTTGAAATACATTTAATCAGTGGGTGTACTGTCATTTCTTGAACATTACTACTGATAGGCTACCAACACGTCATTTGCTATGCTAGTAACCTACAAATGGTGACATGTGGACAGTAAGTTTAACTTAGTCTGAATTGAGAAGTCTGCTGTATTACAAATGATGATGTGTTAGAAAAAATCTCTTTTTGTGTGACCACGTGTGTGGTTTCAACATCCTAAGTGATCTGCGGGATGGTGAGAAACCAGGGACACCTTGTCTGAGTAAGTCCAGGCATTATCTAATAAACATCTTGGCGGGTGGTATTAACAATGAACTATTTTCTTGGTATGTTTTAACAGTTTTCAAGTTCATATCTTTTCTTATTGAGATTTTAGTTGTGTGGAGTTCACACAAGGTACCAGTTTTTGGCTCGTACATGTTATTCTGCGTTGCATACCAGAATTTCCAGTAGCTAGTGTTGCCAGACCAATGTTTTCCCCATAATGTTGCGTGTTTTCTTATTTCCACTGTGAAAAATGTCACTGTGCCATTGTGTTTGTGCAGACTGTTTGTAAAATGTCACAAATTAAATGATTTTTAGTTAGGTGAGCTTTAAAGTAAGGTTTTTTCCCCAACAAGTTTGTAGTAGAATAAGAAGATGCGTACTAGGCAACATTGGATCCCCAGCTCTTTTGTTTTTACCATGAATCTTGTGCTGAAGCCCCTTCTACAGTGAGTTATGTTTCATCTACTTGTGCCGTGCAGCTACGATGATATACCAGTTTCCTTCTCTTTGTACGCCACATTAAATGCTGGGGCACAGTTCTTTGTGCACATAATAGGTGGCAGAGCATTCACTTATTTTGTTTGTTTACATTTTTTACTATTTCACTTGTGTAACGGCATCAGCTCACATTTAGTGGCATACATTGTCAACCAATGGCAATCACCGTGCCGCTCCCTGCTGGTGTCTGCCGATGAATTGAGTGCAGCCACTGCCCGTCCCAATTCACCTGTAATCGGCGGCATAGCACAGCAGAAGGTGACGTCACATGGGTGGGTTTATCAGTAGTCCAAATCACAACAGCACTGCAGTTAATATTTCGTAGTGGCAATCTAGCATGGGCTTGATACGTTCACGCTTATCATTTGTTTGTTTTGTTTGCATGGTGGTCGTTTCTTTTGGTTCATGCGAATATTATTTTCTTAACAAGTCTAAAATTAGTGGATTCAAATCACATTTTATGTACCGTATGTTACCATGTAATGGAAGAAAAGACCATCGTTTTGGCTCATGCAGTGACAATAAATATGTGTTAAAAATTACACCCTGTCATGACCTTATGTCTGCTCACAAGAATGATTTAGGGTCGATTGCAGAGTCAAGTGAGGGAAATAAATATATAAACTGAAGTAAAATATCAGAATTTTTAGTTTGCTTGCACAGTCTGGAAATTGAGATATCTCAGTTGAGGTGAAGTGTCGCCTCAATATTTGTGATAAAAAAAATTTTCTTTGTGCATCGGCTTGCAAATACTGTATAGTTAAAATATATATTAGTTTTAATTTACTATGCACAAAACTTACGTGATGGTGATTTGATAATTTATAATAATAAGACTTTATTAATGGTGCAGTTAAGGCGATGTCGCCTTGTCCTACACTGGACCATAACTTAGTGTTTTGCATACTGTAAAGCTGAAAAAAAGGAAACTTATAATGTTTAAAATATATGTTATTTTGTTTATAAAATGATATCATAACCTTTTTGTTTGAAAACAAAAGCGACATTAAAAATAATGACCACTTTCATGCAAAAAAATTTACAAAGAATATAAATTATGTTGTAGATAGGCCTACATGTGCAATCTTTCATTTATACCATGTTTATGTTCCCATACCTGCTAACTCTTTAAGATTTTCCCGTACACTGTACGATTTTGTGCCCTATCGTACGGTTGTAAGATTCATGTGAATTATTGTACGATTTTCAAGATTTCCAATGTTTTCCTCATTTGGTTAATTCATTCTAAGAAATATGGTACCGAAATCCAATAATTTCAGTACCACACATGTACAGTATGTAGATCTGACTTAGTGTTGTATATAATAAAGACAACTGTAAAAACAGTAGTTTCGGGAACTAGCGTGCTTCATTTATAGCCATTGTACTATATTATTCACTACAGAGTACCATATTATTCACTCATCGTAGGAACACACCCGACCGATTGTAGTTATCTTCCTAGCTAAATGTCCGTTGTTACTCGTGCAAAGAAAAGTCGCGAGACTTTCATTATGTTATTGTGGAGGCATATTTTAATGCCGGTACTAGTGTCGATGCCACATATTTAATAGTCATACAACGTAGTAATATTGCAACTTTCATATCTAGGAAATACATCTTTGCAGTTTTTACAATTATGTAACCGTGCGGATGTTAAAAACTGTTCAAAAATTTAAGGCATTTCGTATTAATATTGAATAATAGGTTAAATACTCTCACATGTGCACGTTCAACGATGTAAGATTTATTTCTCAAATCCACAGTGTTTGCAGTGTCTGAGAGTTATAGTTAGATGTGCCAAGTGTGATTACATTTCCTAATTTGCACTCTGTAAGAATTTTTGTTGCATTTATGGAACTGTGAAAGAGAATTTAAAAGCTGTTACCAGAAATCTTAAAGTAGGAGCCTATCTATTGGTGTATTATCGGTCAAGTTTGTAAACTTGCAGAAACCAAAACGACCTGTACTAGGTTTGTTTAGGTTTATATGAATATTAAAATTATGAGCAGTATTTATAATGGTACAACAAAGTAAGGCTACTGTAAATTAAGTTCATTAATTTCCCTGTTAAGTTTTTTTTTCTTTATAATTACCAATATCCCTAGGGAGGCTATGTAATATTAGCGATGAACACAACTTACATATTTATATATGGCAGTCAAAATTTTAGCAAATTTTATTAATTATTCAGCATGTTTTAAATTTATTTGACATACAACATATTGACATGTTAACAGTGTAGTATTTTATTTTAAAAATTGTCAGTGTTTAAGTTTGATGACATTTACATACACACAACACGTGAAATGCCACAACTCATTAACACACAAGTTTACTCATTTTGAAAATTGTACTATTTCTGAATCCTTGAGGTTGGCAGCTGTGTGTTCCTCTAAAATATTATCAATAAATTCAAAATAAGAATATTATTTTCTCCCATGTGCCATTTTAACCTCAATTTACCGCCGCCATGATTGATTCGTAGTTTGAGAAAATCTTTCCTTAGTTTTCACTCACTTTTCGTATCTGAAATGAAAATTTCTCACAGTTCATTCATAGACCTTAGAATGTTCTCAATATGATTATGCAATTGGCCCTTAGTGCATTGAAATATCGGGAAATGTATTTTTATGAGTTATTTTCACAACGTAATTTTTTTAGGAAAAATTCATGGCAGGTAGGAAAAATAGTTGCATTTAGGTCAGATTGGTTAACAGATTGTACCACCATGATCCAGCTAGTTCGTGGTGATAATAACTGGAAGATACAATTGGTGCAATGCTAATTTTTATGCAAGCAACATAATCCAGCATTCTATTAAGGCCACGCGATCGTAAGTTGACTGTGAAAGTGCACACTTTTTCAAGTCTGTACCTTGTGAAACTACAATGTTTACAAATATTGCCATACCTTCAGTTACATTGTTATTACAAGAGGGGAAGAAAGATGTTGGTTTCGACGAATCACAGAAAAAAGTTTTGTGGATGGTCAGTAGTCAGTTTATGGGATTCAAAGAATGGTGCTGTAGTGGCTGTATTACACATGTATTTTCAATGATTTCTAGTCTGGTGCTGATACCGTTTCTATAACTTAAATACCACAGCATTTTACAAGTGAAAAGTGAATTAACATACGTTAAATTTGTTGTATTTGCTTATGCTCAGATCTCGTTGAATTGTAAATAATGAAGGTATGATAGATACTGCAAGGTGATGTTATGTTTGTAAATTGTGTCCAGATTAACATAAAAATTTATGACTATACAAACTGGTTGTGGGAGGAGGGAGACTCACTGCAAAATTTTAAGTGTTTTATTAAATTTTATATTAATGAGACTTTGTTTTGTAGGGACAATTGTTTCAGTAATGAAAATTTTCTAGTTTTCATAGTTTTTTATAGTGGTACAGTATGTCAAAGCTGAAATGTGCATAAAACTGATTTATAAAATAAACTAAAACGAACAGATAAACAGTAACAAAATAATTTCAACCAAAGAACAGTGTCGTGGGCTACGTCTAGACTTGAATAAAAACCAGCATTGAATAATTTTGTGTTTTTAAAAAATTACCGAGTTTGAAATAAGAAGTTGTAAAATTTGTGTACTAATTTTTTTTAATACAAAAAATTTCAATGCAATGTCTAGTTGTATGTCGCGACACTGTCCTTCACTATGAATTATTTTGTTTCTGTAAGTCAGTTGGTTTCTGTTTTTGTATAAACAGTTTTATGCCAATTTTGGCTGTTACTTATTATACAACTATGAAAGCTGGAAAGTGTGGAAAATAATCAGCGTGTCTACAAAACAAACAATATACGGTACAAATATAAACCTTATTTAAATAATAAAAATTTGTAATGGCTCCCTCCACCTTAAGTTTGTTGCTATTATGTTGGTCAGGGAAATTAGAGCAGTTGATTTCTAAGTTACGGAAAATTTTTACAGGTTTAAGTAGCAACCCTGGTCTGTCAGATATAATTTAGTGGAAGGAAATTGTAAAGGAGTAGTATTTACATGAATATCCACCAATTTATTGACCTGACTGGACTTGCAGACACAGTGTTGTATTGAGACATGCATAGATTGTGCATAGTTTCCAAAGAGTTATAAGAGCTTTTGTAACAATCTATGGCGTCAGCCCAGGCAGGGACTCGAGTGCGAGGCAGTCAGCTGGATAGTTGAAAATGCTAGTGTAATGTTACAATTTGTAAAAATACAGTTTCTTACATGAGTAAATGTTGTATAGGCTACGTAATATAACACTCACAACTCACAGATAAACAGCATGTATTTAAATTCAGCAGTGCATGAAGGGGCTATGTTACATTGGTTGGCATAGCTGGAACAAACTTTGTCACTTTACTTAGAACTTGTAACA
Organism: Medauroidea extradentata; assembly: GCA_003012365.1. Taxonomy (NCBI): domain Eukaryota; kingdom Metazoa; phylum Arthropoda; class Insecta; order Phasmatodea; family Phasmatidae; genus Medauroidea; species Medauroidea extradentata. The sequence goes on from PNEQ01057166.1 coordinate 22,952, forward strand.
TAACACCTTCATCCACTTACGTCTTCAGTTCTTGAACATTCAGTTTAGATTGGCAACCGCGGGCAGCCGGCTTGCCTTGCAGCGACACACCACAATTAATGTATTGTATGTGCACTTGTATAAATAAAGGGTTGAGAAACATGCAGGTTAACTGCATTTGAGCTTGTTAGTTAAGGTATTTGACAATCTCAGTGTGCTGGTTCCTCTTGTCATCTGTGGCATGGTGGTGAGCGTTAGGTGGGCATATCCGCAGTGATCTTCAACCTCTTATCGTTAATAAATAACAAATAAAGAAGATTTTTGACATCACATTCTTTTAAAGCTCTCTGAAATTAACCAGATACTTTCTTTTGTGCATAGCCTACAATAGATAATTAGTAACGAGTGTAGATAGTAGCAGTCGTTATGAAAAAAATTGCACAATAGTTCAGTCATTTACAGCACAATACAATTGTTACCGATTTCAGTGAACTATTCATACTTATGTTAAAACAATTGCTTGCATCCCAGGGCCTCGTTGCATAAAACTTACAAGTTACAAGTGAATAGCTTGTAACTTGTGAAAATGTATGTGTTTCTGTTTCACAGAAGCGTAAGTTACAAGCTACAAGGAATATTTGACCATTTACAAGTGTTTTTTACAAGTAACATTTTGGTTTCGTTTCATAAAACTAATTCTACAAGTAAATACTTGTAGAAAAGACCTAGTTTTCTACAAGTTTTCCGAGTTGTGTAAATTACATAACAAGTTAATAATTTATAGTCAAAACCTTTCTTTTGGATGTGACTTTCCAAAAAGTTATATTTATGTAAGTATATAAACGCAAGAAGGCAATATGAACATTGTGTTTACCGATTCAGATGAAGAGTTGAGGTTAGGAGACAAAGGACTTTCAGAGAAAGAAGTAATATTTACTTTGTGACACACTATGAATACAATGAACGTTTCAGGATGAGTTCGCTTAAAGTAGAAGAGCTACTACAAGGGATTGGACATTTATTACGGCATCCAACAAAAAGAAACAAAGCATTAACTCCTAAGAAGCAGCTATGTATCGCGCTCCATTGGTTAGGTAATGGAGGTCAGTTTCACGCTGTTGGCGATATGCATGGCGTTTCTGCAGCAAGTGTTTCCAGATGTGTGCACAGAGTAGTCAATGCTGTGAACCAAATAAAATTCGTGGAAGTTGTAAATTGGCCGGAAGATGTTTTTTCTCATCGCTTCACAATTTCACAATGCTGCTGGAATGCCTCAAGTTGTAGGTGCAGCTGATGGAACATTGATTGAAATTGATGCACCTCATGAAAATGAGGCAGCATTTGTTGATAGGCACGGGAAACATTCTATTAATTGTATGGTTGTGTGTGGGCCGGATTTGATGTTTTACTACGTTAGCACCAACTGGCCCGGGAGTGTACACGACGCAAGAGTTGTGAGAAACAGTACATTGTGTCGTCGAATGGATGATGGGTGGCGGCCCATTCCTAATGCAATTATACTTGCTGATTCCGGATACCCCTTAACGGAATGGCTTATTACTCCAGTAGCCAACGTACAGAATGACCCAGCTGTTACTCGCTTCAACAGAGCTCGCAAATCAACAAGAAGGTTTGTAGAGTGTTCCATTGGTGTACTTAAAGAAAAGTTTCTGTGCCTTAATTATTTACGTGTTAGTCCAGTGTTTGCTGCCAACATATTCAAGTGCTGTGCTACGCTGTGCAATCTATCTAGAGACACAGGAGAAGACGCAGATGTGCAGTTACAAGACGAAGGAGAAGTTGAGGATGGTGACAATGCAGAACACCCCCCTGCCGCAGTTGGTGCACAGTTAAGGCTGCAGCAGTTAATAAATAATTTTCGCTAGATGTGATTTTATAAATTTTTTCAA
>PNEQ01057168.1:0-12135 GCA_003012365.1 Medauroidea extradentata
AAAATTTTTATTATTTTTCTTTATGAAGTTTGTTGAGCTTTACTTGATATTTTATATGTTGGTTGGTTTCACGTATTTTGTTTTCAGGTGGTACAACTATGTCTCACATGTGGACCAAGTTATTTCTCAAGATTGGGCACGAGAAGTAACTTGGGACCGTCGCGCCATTGTAGAACCAATTGTAATACATCTTGGTGACAAAAACTTCTCTGGAGATAGTGATATGGAGGTGGATAGTGATTCAGAACCTCTAGCTGTCCCACTAAATAATAGCTTGGATAATGATGTTGCATCACAGTTTAATATGGAACTTATACCAGGATCTCCAGGGAGTGACACAGAACCCTTCATGGGTTTTTAGTTAACATCAGTGATCTCTTCTTCCAGAATAGTTTAAAGGTAAACACTGAGGAGCTGCTATGCTACTGTCTCAAAACAGAATCGTCACAATGTGGCCTACTTATTCCTTTTTAATCACTCTGCCAAAATAATTTGTATGATTTACATATTATTATGCCTATACATGAAAATATATTTCAGACACTCTTTGTTCCCAAATTTTGTGTAATGGAGTTGTTTTCTTGAACAAATGCATGGTATTTGTATGTAACTTAAAATCTGTTGTGTACAAGTGCTTTCATGTAAGCTTACAATGTTTGTGTTCAATGTTAACCTCAGTGTTGTTATTTTTTCAGCATTTCTAGCCGTTTAATTTCTTTTTTAAGTTCACTAAAACCTGTCCTTATAACTACTACATTTTGTATTAATGGCCACAAGGATTTAAATTGTTAAATTCATAATTAATTTTACAACTGGTAGAAAGCAGTTGTTTTCTAGATGTATGTTTAATGATGGATTATCTCTTATGGTGGTATTTATGGGCAGGGTTTTAATTAGATCCAGAATAGAAAACTAATAACATATCTAGAATGTTGTTGTTGGCATGTTTTGACTATCAGCTGGAAAGCACATGGTGGCGGAAGGATACATAGTGTGTTTGTTTACAAGGTACTACTTCTATATGATCTGTCAAAAAAAGGAATTCTTATATGAGATGGACTATAGGTGTGATATGTGTAGACAGCAAACATATTGTTAAAATTATCAAACAAGTGTCTTAACATTCTCATGAAAGACGTTAAATTAAAAGTTTAGCCCTCCCATTTCATGAAATAAATGGAATCCCAACAGAATAACTCTTAAATAAAGCATGTGTAATGTGATAATAAAAAACGAGTTGGTAGTAAAGGCGTAATGTTACAACTAGGAGGGTAATTTATTGCACATTTTCAACACATAACTGAAACAGGTACTTGCGAATCATTTTCGTTATTAATTTACATTTCCACTTGTATATGTAAATATTTTGGACTCAAATAACATCGTTAAATGTAAATATTGCAATGATCGTCAGTAGTCTTGCAGCATTTGTAACATACTTCATTCGAGTCCGATAAAATAGTGTATTTCATTGCCAACATACGAAATATCGAACCAGGACCAAATAGTAACCAAATAATACAATATTGTGGACACGTTCAGAAGGTGGACTCACTTGAATATTAGTTAATGTAACTAGGAGATAGTTATTCCTCAATTGTAACTACACAATTTACATTTTATGTGAGCAGCATTGGTGAATTTGTCGAAAACTTGACTACAATTGGTAGCTTTGTACCTCAACTTAATTCCTTAACTTCAATGTGAAACATTGGTCGAATCCGCGGTAAATTTTTCTGTGAAGTTAACGCAAGGAGATCCATGTTTACTTCATTGTGAATCGGCCTTTTAATATCGGAACATTAAATCAGTAAACATTACTGCAATGCAGGAGGTGGACACAGAATAGGGCAGCTAGGGACAGGGTCATATAAGTTAGGTCTGGCAACTTCCTAATATTTTTGACTCGCTTACTGAAGCTCGCGGCGGCTTGCGAACTAATGGCGCTAGTAGTAGGTTGACCCAAAACAAATACGTTTTTTCCATAAGAAAGCATGTAAACAATGTGCAGCGAGTGTTTTAAAAGCGAAATTTGGTGTGTTACAGTGTTTATATGACAATAATTCGCGTATGATGAACAAATTTCTGTTAAATTTATGCACTACCAAGATATTCGTTTTCGAAAACGTCAAATATATACAACAAATTGGCAAACTTTGAAGAGGTAATCTGGAAGGCATGTCCGCAGTGAAAAGGAATTGAAGTTAAATAAAATTAGTGTTGTGTCGGCCTGTTATTAACGTGATGATTTAATAACAAATTTCCATGGAATAAGTTTTTGTTTGGTGAAAGTTTTGGGTTATTTTAGCTACCTGAAACATGTGTTCTGGAAATGGTTTTGATGTGTGCCGCGGACGCCCGTTTGTCCGCTGGGCTACAGTGGCTCAGACGGCCGTAGACACGTGACCGCCTCCTTCACCACGGACGCTCCATCAGCCAGGCTTCACGTCTCTGGGGACGTGAATGCCCTGCCCCGTGCCTATGGAGCTTCACCACCAGCCTCAAGGTAGCAATTTCCAGCTACGATTTGGAATGCCTTGCCAGCAATCATCTTCGTAGTAGGTGTTAATTTAATGGGAATTGCAGTGCAAGTTGTGGTAATGTTTGTGACGCGCGGGCTTAACGCGCCGCTACATAAACACGTGACAAAGTGGTGAACACGAAAACTGATCCATGCTGAATTCAGGCAAACTGATATCATTTGTAGACTCTACAGATTTTCTAGAGACCTACAGGCACCATGAGAATAAATGTTCTTCTTTTTAATTTTTCTATGAGTGAGTGATGTTTTTGGTTAGGGCAGTAGGGCGCTATGCCAAAGCCCACCAAAATCGTCATCGTATTAATTTGTTACGTCTTACAAAATAATACTTATGTAGACTTTCAGTCACATTTACAATGTCTACAATTTAATTACTTTTTCAAATATTGCTTTTATATTATTCGTTATTGCTTTTCTGTGTATTGTTGCGTTTTTAAGTGTAATTCTGAACACGCCCTATACAGACTGGCAGTTATTAACTAAGGGCAGACGAGTATTAATAATTGTTCTTGTAATTTTGGATGATATTCTGTAATGAGTTTTACTTTAGTTTAGCTTGTAAGAGCTTAACCACCAAGTCTGGCGGGAACGCGGGCTACCATGTCCTCCCTCCAGACGCCACGTCAGTAGTCTTCGCCTGATCACCGAAGCGTTAAGTCGCGCGTGGAGCACGTTCCCATCTCCCTGAGGCCCAACCTATTGGGATCAAGACATTTTAGTTTTCAATAGTTTATCAGTAACGTACCGGAACCTTTTTCTTTTTTTGCATGGCCTCAGGGATTGACACGCGGTCGGGGAGAGCTTTTTCAGCACCCGTTTAAGGATTTCACGTAATTTTCCATTGTTGGCCTCGCGCCACTTTAACCGCTTACGCCAGTGCTGCGGGCTAGGACAGTAGCGTGGTACATTGTGGTCAGCTCTAGGACGAGTGACCACAATAAACCGTACCTTAACAGTCATCTGTATCTCCAACTTTCATTTCAATAGCGGTAGTGGGTGTCTCTCATTAGCATACGCCGAGGACGCTGCAGCAGCTTCGAGGGACGACGCTACTCTCTACAAATGCCGTCGGAGTCAGGACAGGAAGGCCCATGGTCGCCGACCCACTCCCCCACATCAACAGGTAAAAGCCGGGCAACTTTATACTGTGACATCCTACCTGACACGACCCAGAGGCGTCAAATGGCTTTCCCAACTAGGGGCCTTCATTCTACACCAAGTAACTAGCATTATTCGGCGCCCATCTTCTAACATTTTCCCACTAAAATCACATTTTCCACTATTGCTATTGTTGGCTACGCTACCCCTAAATCCAAAATTTCTCTAAACATTCTTCTTCTGGACATTGTTTTGACCTTTCGCCGCTTAAAACCGGCATCTTTATCAAATCTAAACTCCTTTCCTAAGCCCTGTGCCCGTGAAGACGCCGGAGCACACGGAGGAAACCCGCCGTCACCGCAGTCCTACCTACTACTGCAGACCAAGATCATCGGCCATACGAATCGGTGAGACCCCCTACGGACGAGGGGACAGCCGTGTCGCGATGTTCAAGGTTGAGGACTTTGTGGGTCAGAATGCCGCGAGTGTGGACTGGCAGACAACAAAGGTGTCGCGGAACCATTGTGCAGGAACTGTGTGCGACCATTAGTAGACAATGACCCGTTTACGTATGTCAGAGCCAACGAAGCATGCAAGTGCAGTAACGTGCGTGTTGCAAACAAAGTTTGTGCCGAGCGAAGGGCTATCGATCGGAACTTAAGCAACAATGCCCTAGTGCACTTGTCCAATGGTGAGTGTACACGACTTTGTGTTAAGTGCGTGAGACCCTATCAGGACAATGCCGCGTCTCGGGGAAGTGAACATTGTTGTCGATGTACAGATATAGGGCCGACAATATTGCATCAGCCTACTTTCAAACAAAGATTAAACAAGTGCACGTACGTCGAGTGGTGCGATGGACTGGGTGAAGTATCGCTCGCATGCTGCAAGTGCCGACTACCATTTCACAAACAATGCCTAACAGCACGCGAAAGGCAAACTGTGAAAACAGACAGTTTTTTCGCATGTGACTGTTGTCACCTGCCGAAACCCGTTGAACGAGTTGTCACGAGACCAGCCGCGACAACCGCGTTTACCGCGAACTCCGTGATAGCAGCATCTACCGTGTCGGATGTGTCGTTGGCAAGAACAGCGTCCTGGGTAGAGGAGAACTTTATGGGGCTGTCGTGTGATGTGACATTTGGACAGCCACGTGCTACCAGTACACTGCAACAACAATGTGGAGCGAGCGTGCACGAACCACGTGGCAACGTAAGCGAGCGAGGTGCGCGGGAACACTGGGCCCGCCCCTACTACCCCTCTCCAGCACGCGCCCAGCTGGCCGCACATGATGTCACAACACTGCGCGACCCAGCTGTGCGCCGGCCAAGGTCAACGGAGCGGTGGCGCACGCAACAGCTGATCGTGCCCGACTTCTCCACACAGTACGCGTGTGCGGGAGCACACGTGACACCTGGCAAGTTCCAGTCACTGCCGTCCTTCACGGGATTGCCGACCGAGGACCCCGCAGCTTTTCTGCTGGACTGCAGTCAGCGCCTGCAGCGCTATGGAGTCGGGACAGCTGACTGGCCGAGCTGCGTGGGAGGCTGTTTACAAAGTGAGGCAAAAGCATGGTGGCAAGGGATAACTCACTATGGGCAGACGTGGGACGAATTTAGTTCCGCTTTTGAGCGCCGTTTTGGCGGCACATTCACCTCATTGCAAACCCGCAGTAAATTGCTTCTCGCAGAACAACAGGGCAATGAATCACTTTACACGTTCGTTACCAATAAAATAAACATGTTAAAGAGGTACTATTCGCAAATGTCCACTCGAGAAATTCTAGAGGTTGTTGCCTCTACAATTCAAGCCAAATTCAGGAGTGCTCTTGCTTCCCTGATACATGTAAGCGAGGATGATTTTCTCCGCTCAGTAGTCATTCTAGAGAAAACTGTGAATGAGGAAACACCACGGCGTGACCGTGAACGAGTGTTCCAGTCCTCAGCTAACACTCAAATAAACCCAAGGTTTAATAAGGGAACAGAACGGAATGGTGAACGAACCATAACAGAAAGTAATGCTGCCAAAAGGCAGGAAAGGAACAACTTCAAAACAAACAAGTACCAAGTCGACTACACCAAACCCCCCCCCCCAAACACCCGTGCCACTTCTGTGAGGGAGAGGTTTACCATTGGCATATTCATTGTCCCAACAAGGCTGCTGGCAAGCCAATGTTGCCACTGCCGGGAAACGGGGAATCGGGGTAAGAGGGCCGGATGCTACTCTTACCCCAGGTTATGGGCAATTTACCCGAACAAACACAACCACTACCAGTAAACTTACAGAACGCCAACCATGCCCAACAGTTTTCTAATGTTCAGTGTAATAAATAGCTTATTAAGGAAGTGTCAAGTGTACCTATTGTTAGTGAATCATGACAACAAAGTGTCACTATGTCCGAAGTAAACACCGCTGAACTAAGCGCGAACAATATGTATAATAATAACAATAGTACCAACTGCAATATTTTACCACTAGCTGAATGTAAACAGACACCACAGCAGATCATGTTGAGCAACATTCAGATTATAAATCAGAGTATGCTACGAATACCAGTAGTACTGAATGGCCATAGGTGCCGTGCGCTGATAGACACTGCGGCGTCTCATAATTTTGTTCGCCCTCATTTTGTGGACACTGACAAACTACAAACAGTTACCCGCACTTTCCAGTGTGTAACAAACGAACAGACGGGCGAGGCAGTGGGCGAAGCCGAAATTTCCGTTACTATCCAGGACATCACAACAATCACACGTGCTTACGTCACATCGGAACTCAGGGAAGATGTCATCCTAGGGATACCGTGGCTAACAGAACAAAATACAGTCGTTGAGCCTGGCTCGTGGCGTTTTTACGTGGATTTTAGGCCGCTGAATCAGATTACCCAGAATTCACCACCACCGTACATACAGATCAAAGGCGCACTAGGAGCCTTAGGGCGTGCAAAAATTCTGTCATCCCTCGATCTACAGAGCGGGTATTGGCAAGTGCCGGTGGATCCCGCAGACAGACACAAGACCGCATTCACCGCACCGGACGGCAGGAGGTTTCAGATCTGCGCAATGCCGTTTGGCTGAAATGCGCACCTTCAACTTTTCAAAATCTGATGGTAAATGTTCTGGAAGGATATATTGGGGATTTTGCTCTAGCCTACCTCGACGATGTTGTGGTCTGGTCGGAAACCTGGGAGGATTATGTACATCACATATCCTTAGTACTTGAGCGACTGGCCACATACAGCCTTACGAGCGCTAACCATAAGTGAAACATCGGCAAAACCTGCATCAAGTTCCTAGGCCACTTGGTAGATGAAGAGGGCAGCAGACCTACCCCAGACCAAGTAGAGCTCATCAACAGTCAAGCCATACCCCGTACACACAAACAGTTGCGTAAATTTTTTGGACCCATTAATTGGTTAAGCGACTTCATACAAAATTTTGCAATCATCACAGCGCCACTGACAGAGTTACTATCACCTGCCAAACCCTTCCGCTGGTCAGCCGAGCACCAGAAAAGTTTCGACGCCATCAAAAAGAAATTTGCAAAGTGCCCTAAGCTTGCAAGGCACGACCCAAACCGCCATCTATACTTGCAGACTGATGCGAACGAACTAGGTCTAGGCGCCGTCCTATACCAATATGGAGACAACGACGAGAGGCGGATCATTGACTTCAGCAGTCCCAAATTTGGGGCAGTTGAGCGTCGCTATGACGTCAATGAACGTGAATGCCTCGCAGTCGTTTGGGCCGTAAAACGATATCGCCAGTTCCTTGAATATCAGCGTTTTACCCTCAGAACTGACAACTGTTGTCTCGTGTGGCTTCACGCAATGAAAGAGGCCCGGAGTAAGCTTACCCGCTGGGCCCTATTGTTGCAGTCCTTCGACTTCAAGGTACAGCATGTACCTGGGGCTGAAAACGAGCTTGCAGACTCATTGTCATGTGCCCCGCAGGACATCTTCGCGCACGACGAAGGAGAGTGGGACGAGATCCTGCCACCCACGAGACAAAACGAGCAGACAATAGCAGGCGAGGTCCCTAGGTGCAACGCTGTAATGGTTACGAGCGAGCTCACGTTAGAGTGTCTCAAGGAACGCGTCCTAGCCGCACAACAACAATGCCAGGAGACCTGGGGACAGATAGAGAAGTGCGGCAAGAGCGAGGTGCGACATTACCGTGTCGTCGACGGTCAGCTCCAGATTGAGTGCCCCAAATCCAAGCCGGCGTGGAAACTCTACGTGCCGACGGCTGAACGCGTCAAGGTGTTAGAATTTGCACACAAGAGTCCCTGGGCAGGACACCCGGGTGGCACGCAGACACTGACTAACCTCAGACGCAATTTCCACTGGCCAAGAGCGGCTAAACAAACACGCGAGTACGTCCGCCATTGCAAGCACTGCAACCATGTCAAAAGTCGACGTGCGGACGGACAGCAGCAACAACAGCCCCGAACACCAAAAATCCCTATGGATACCGTAGCCCTCGACCTGATGGGTCCATATCCAAAGAGCAAAGGTGGCAAGCGCTTCATACTAGTGGTAACCGACCTCTACACTAGGTGGGTGGAGGCCTATGCGATCTCTAATGCGCGCACACCAACAATCAAGAGTGCCCTTGAGAAAGAATTCTTCAGCAGGTGGGGCTACCCACGGGTACTATTAACGGATAATGGTACTCAGTTCACGGGTCACAGGTGGCGAGACTGCTGTACCCAGTGGGGGGTGTTACATCATACCACAGCCGCATACCATTCGCGAGCCAACCCCACAGAACAGAGGAATCAAGACATCAAGGTGCAACTCCGATTTCGAGTCAAAGGGGACCACACGAGTTGGGCAGAACACCTACCTGCCATACTGTTTACCTTGCGCTCCCGTGTGAATGCAGCAACGGGCTACGCTCCGGCAGAGATGCTGCATGGGCGTAACCTTGCCTTACCCGGCGAAATGGCATGCTTCCCACCTGGGGAGAGCACAGCTGAGGAAAGCAGTGGCAAAAAACGAAATCGACGAAGGAGAAGGGAACAGCAAGTGCAGCTGCGACAGCGTAGGTACGCCGATCAATGGTGCCCGAATTTTGCCAAGACACCACCACTGCTTCAACCCGGTCAGAAGGTGTATGCGAGAGCACATCCTCAGTCGACAAGTAAACAAGCGTTCTGTGCTGGGTTGGCACATAAGTGGACCGGACCTCACACTGTTCTCAGGCCGGCTGGTAACACATGCTTCATCATCGGGGTAGGAAGATACACAAAGAAAGTCCACCGGGATGACCTACGTTTAGCGGAAGTCCGGCAATGTGAGCAGCGCGCTGATGAGGTGCCAGAACCGGGAAACACCCCGCCAGCACAGTCACCCACGTCCACTCATATCGAACAGACGTCAGCAACCCACTCGGCGAGTGGAGAACCACTCTCACGAGAGTGTTCAGCAACAGATAACCATGGACCCTTAGAGGAACGGGCAGGGGCAAACACACCCGACGTACCCGCTTTCTTGTCCTTGGATTCGCCACTATCTTCTACAACGGAGGAGACTAGTGCAGCTGAACAATCTGACGAGGGGGTCAGAAACAGACAGGATCAGCCAACTGACCCGGGGAACGTTCAAAGCCTAGAGGAGCCCACTACTGTCACCGACGGTGACCCTCAGACAGAAGTGGAAGAGCCAGAGGTGGGACATGCAGATCCCCCCAAAGCTAACGTGGCTGAAACCCCACCTACCTTGGCCTCCGAAGGCTACACGACAGCGGGGTCAGCGAGGCGGATGGGGAGAACATCGACGACAGCGTCTCCGGGACGCCACCCCGTCGCACACAGGGGCAGCGACGACAAGCACGAACTACCTGCACTGGCTGTGAGGCAGTGAAGCCGGCGTGTCTACCCTCTGTTTTGCGGTCCCACAGGAGAAACAGACGGGTCCCTCAGATCCCTGACACGGTTCTGGATGGAGGGGCATCCAGCTCCCCCGCAGCTACGGGCGGTGAGGCACCGACGCGGTCAGCTGACCGGTCAGGTCGCCTACCCACACACCACCAGGGGGCTTATTCTGAGTTTCTGTTTCCTACGAAAAAAGTTGTTACTGAGCGATAGTCGGTTCCAAACGACTGTTTGGTATTCTAAGTTTAAAACGGGGGTCGTTTGACGTCACGAGTCCGGTAGGAACTTACCAACTGCTCGCGAGCAGTTGGAAAGGCTGAATTTCGTCAGTAACTCGCAATGGCGGGTATATGGCGACGTTGTAGTTATATCTGCTATACTTATACATGGAAAGGAAATGTTGTTTCTATCTCAACGACTCGACTTAATTAAATGGAAATAATAATTTACCGTAACTGCCATAATATCCACGACTATTTTCTTCTTATTTGTGTACTTGTGGGACAAGTCTCATCTACGAGATTTCTAGCTAGCAACGTGAGAAAATGTTGAACAAAACAATCCTTTAGCTAATACACATAATGAGATTAAATAAGTAAACAGCTGGAAAACAAAAGACACGTTGATATTTGTGAAAATCTATAATTTCAATTGATTGAAAGTTTTTCAAGGATTGTGAGTTTGGCTCATTTGGATGTGGCGAGTGTTAGTTTTACTATTTTTTGGATTCGTGGTTCAAATCCCAGTCACTCCATTATTTTTTATTACTTTTTAATATTATAATTTACATGTGTAGATAATTAACTTCTTTGTTAAAAACTTATATAACATTGCTTTTACACATACACGCGCACGCAAACACACACAGAAATTGGCCTACATACCCATCCATGTTTTTTTATGTTGCCCGCGACTACATTCGCGTGGTTTTAAATTTAGGAAAATTCGAAACAATAGGAAAATATTGTGTTAATCATCGTTAATGGCCATTTTAGAAACACTTAAAAGTGTTTCGCTTAATTTTTGTATCCCTTGTTCTGCTTGCTCTGTTTCGCCACTCCCCTCCTTTTCTTTTATAATAACTGTTAACATGTTATTCTATTCTTAACTCTATGATATGTAAATTTTTCTGTCAGTAACCTTCGAAGGTGCACGCATAACCCACCAAAATTTAATCGCAATCGGACGAATGGTATAGAAACGCATACGTTGCTTGAAATAATAATAATAATAATAATAATAATAATAATAAATACCCATATTTATATTTTTTTCCTCCGATCAATAGAGCCTATTGGAAACACTCGCACATGTCTGAAGTTAGGACATAATTACAGTTATTTTCCCACAATTAAAAAAAAAATTGAAAATACGAACTGAAAATGCACATCTTCGTAGATACTGTAGACTAAGCTTTGAACATTTAGTTAACTCAATAAAAAAATATACTATCTAGGACGCTTTTTGTAAAAATTTTATAATTATTATGTACTAAAAATATTTACGTTTGTTAGCAATCCACTTCATTCTGTCAGATTGTATAGTAACAGTAAATTAAGTGAAACAAAAATTCTACATGAAATAAACAATTTATTACAAAAGAATAAGTCACGTACGACTATAACACATCATATAAAACAACTTAAAAAAAAAGTAAAGAATCGATCGAGATTTGAACCACAAATCCTTTTCCAGCTAAAAACAAACACTCGCGCTAGACCACTCCGCTACAGCCTTTGAATATATATGCTGGGTAGAAGTCGCGAGTCTAGGTTAAATTTTCTAATACGGTGTTGGTGAACTTGGATAATCCACCACCGCAATCGCCACCGTCGTTAGGGCATCACCTTGTGCTGGCTCCTAGCGGACAATGGTCGAACTCTTCAAACCCCCATCCCCTTCCACATCCGTCCTCCAACATGCATTGTCCTTCACCCCGCCTGTTACACCACCAACACCACCACCTCTCACTCTGACAGGTCTATGACACACTCCCGTTGAACGACCTTGAGCTGCTCGGGAATGTTTCACCCCCAAGGGAACTAGGGAACTCTTCTTTCCCTGTGTTTCGCCAGTCCTAGCATTGTGTGTATGCGTTCTGTAAACTGTGTTCTAATTTCATTTTGCGTTTACAGAAATTTAGTAAAATATAATTTAAAAATACCTGCCCGACTTTAAGCCACCTAGTGTTAGTAATTTGCATTGTCGTGCTCTCTACTGAATCTAAACATTTCATTGGAAAATATCGTGACCAATGTGTAACTTATAAAAACCATGAAGGCATATAATTTACGAAAAGGCCTTGAATAACGTATTATTATGTGTGAAACAAATACAGAGATGTAAATGTATATTTCCTGTACTAGAATGCTTGATTTCGTTTTACGAAAAGGAAACTGAGATCTTCCAAATGAGTAAAGAGTGCGGATGATTCTCTCCCTGGAAAAATTGATTTGAATATGCGAAGTCGTGCTATTTAAGCATTTTCTGTATCTATACATTGTTTATTTTAGGTTCGAGGAAAATTCTTTCTTTCGCCCAATAACCAGTACAGAAACGCCGTCCCGGCCCTCTGAACAAATAGTCTACACTTACTTTCTAATACACTTTGAAGTGCA
>PNEQ01057169.1:0-12133 GCA_003012365.1 Medauroidea extradentata
AATGAACATCAAATCTTCTAGCTCATAATGTGTTTGCTACATTGTTGTTAGAAAGATAATGAACATCAAATCTTCTAGCTCATAATGTGTTTGCTACATTGTTGTTGGAATGATAATGAACATCAAATCTTCTAGCTCATAATGTGTTTGCTACATTGTTGTTGGAATGATAATGAACATCAAATCTTCTAGCTTGTAATGTGTTTGCAACATTGTTGTTGGAATGATAATTAAAATTAAATCTTCTAGCTTGTAACGTGTTTGCTACATTGTTGTTGCAATGAGAATGAACATCAAATGTTGTAGCTCATGATGTGTTTGCTACATTGTTGTTGGAAGGATAATGAACATCAAATCTTCTAGCTTGTAACGTGTTTGCTACATTGTTGTTGCAATGAGAATGAACATCAAATATTCTAGCTCATGATGTGTTTGCAACATTGTTGTTGCAATGAGAATGAACATGAAATCTTCTAGCTTGTAACGTGTTTGCAACATGGTTGTTGGAATGAGAATGAACACGAAATATTCTAGCTCATGCTGTGTTTGCAACATTAATGTAGCAATGAGAATGAACATGAAATCTTCTAGCTCATAATGTGTTTGCAACATTGTTGTTGAAATGAGAATGAACATGAAATCTTCTAGCTCGTGATGTGCTTACAACATTGTTGTTGGAATTATAATAAACATGAAATCTTCTAGCTCATGATGTGTTTTCTACATTGTTATTGGAATCATAATGAAGACGAAATCTTCTAGCTTGTGATGTGTTTGCTACATTGTTGTTGGTATGAATATTAACATGAAATACGCTAGCTCGTGATGTGCTTGCAACATTGTTGTTGGAATGAGAATGAACACGAAATCTTCTAGCTCATGATGTGCTTACTACATTGTTGTTGCAATGAGAATGAACATGAAATCTTCTAGCTCGTGATGTGCTTACAACATTGTTGTTGGAATTATAATAAACATGAAATCTTCTTGCTCATGATGTGTTTGCTACATTATTATTTGAATGTTAATGAACACGAAATCTTCTAGCTCGTGATGTGTTTGCTACATTGTTGTTGGTATGAATATTAACATGAAATATGCTAGCTCGTGATGTGCTTGCAACATTGTTGTTGGAATGATAATGAACATAAAATATATTCTAGCTCATGATGTGTTTGCTACATTGTTGTTGGAATGAGAATTAACATGAAATCTTCTAGCTCGTGATGTGTTTGCTACATTGTTGTTGGAATGAGAATGAACACGAAATCTTCTACCTTATGATGTGCTTGCAACATTGTTGTTGGAATGAGAATGAACATGAATTCTTCTAGCTCGTGATGTGTTTGCAACATTGTTGTTGAAATGAGAATGAACATGAAATCTTCTAGCTCGTGATGTGTTTGCAGCATTGTTGTTGGAAAGAGAATGAACACGAAATCTTCTAGCTCGTGATGTGTTTGCTACATTGTTGTTGGAATGAGAATTAACATGAAATCTTCTAGCTCGTGATGTGTTTGCTACATTGTTGTTGAAATGAGAATGAACACGAAATCTTCTAGCTCGTGATGTGTTTGCAGCATTGTTGTTGGAATGAGAATGAACACTAAATTTTCTAGCTCATAATGTGTTTGCTACATTGGTGTAGAAATGAGAATGAACACGAATACTTCTAGCTCGTGATGTGTTTGCTACATTGTTGATGGAATAAGAATAAACATGAAATCTTCTAGCTCGTGATGTGTTTGCAGCATTGTTGTTGGAATGAGAATTAACATGAAATCTTCAAGCTCATAATGTGTTTGCTAAATTGTTGTTGACATGAGAATGAACACGAAATCTTCTAGCTCGTGATGTGTTTGCTACATTGTTGGTGGAATATAAATGAACATAAAATCATCTAGCTCGTGATGTGTTTGCAGCATTGTTGTTGGAATGAGAATGAACACGAAATCTTCTAGCTCATAATGTTTTTGCTACATTGTTGTTTGAGTGATAATGAACATGAAATATATTTAGCTCATGATGTGTTTGCTACATTGTTGTTGGAATGAGAATGAACATAAAATATATTCTAGCTCATGATGTGTTTGCACACATTGTTGATGGAATAAGAATGAACATGAAATCTTCTAGCTCGTGATGTGTTTGCAGCATTGTTGTTGGAATGAGAATGAACACGAAATATTCTAGCTCGTGATGTGTTTGCTACATTGTTGTTGGACTGAGAATTAACATGAAATCTTCTAGCTCGTGATGTGCTTGCAACATTGTTGTTGGAATGATAATGAACATAAAATATATTCTAGCTCATGATGTGTTTGCTACATTGTTGTTGGAATGAGAATGATCACGAAATCTTCTAGTTCGAAACGTGTTTGCAACATTGTTGTTGGAATGAGAATGAACACGAAATCTTCTAGCTCATTATGTGTTTGCTACATTAGTGTTGCAATGAGAATAAACATGAAATCTTCTAGCTCGTAACGTGTTTGCTACATTGTTGTTGGAATGAGAATGAACGTAAAATCTTCTAGATCGTAACGTGTTTGCAACATTGTTGTTGGAATGAGAATGAACATGAAATCTTCTCGTTCATGATGTGATTGCAAAATTGTTGTTGGAATGAGAATGAAAACGAAATCTACTATATCATGATGTCTTTGCAACATTGTTGTCGGAATGAGAATGAACACGAAATCTTCTAGCTCGTAACGTGTTTGATACTTTGTTGTTGGAATGAGAATGAACATGAAATCTTCTAGCTCATGATGTGCTTGCCACACTTTGGTGGGAATGATAATGAACATGAAATCTTCTAGCTCGTGATGTGCTAACAACATTATTGTTGGAATGATAATTACCGTGAATTCTTCTAGCTCATGGTATGTTTGCTACATTGTTGTTGGAATGATAATGAACATGAAATATTCTAGCTCGTGATGTGTTTGCTACTTTGTTGTTGGTATGAGAATTAACATGAAATCTTCTAGCTCGTGATGTGCCTGCAACATTGTTGTTGGATTGATAATGAACATGAAATATTCTAGCTCATGATGTGTTTGCTACATTGTTGTTGTAATGAGAATGAACACGATATCTTCTAGTTCGTAACGTGTTTGCCACATTGTTGTTGGAATGAGAATGAACACGAAATCTTCTAGCTTATAATGTGTTTGCTACATTGGTGTTGGAATGAGAATGGACATGAAATCTTCTAGCTCATGATGTGCTTGCAACACTGTTGTTGGAATGATAATGAACATGAAATATTCTAGCTCGTGATGTGCTTACAACATTGTTGTTGGAATGATAATTAACATGAATTGTTCTAGCTCTTGGTGTGTTTGCTACATTGTTGTTGGAAAGAGAATGAACACGAAATCTTTTAGCTCGTGATGTGCTTGCAACATTGTTGATGGAATGATAATGATAAAGGAATATTCTAGCTCATGATATGTTTGCTACATTGTTGTTGTAATGAGAATGAACACGATATATTCTAGTTCGTAACGTGTTTGCAACATTGTTGTTGGAATGAGAATGAACACGAAATCTTCTAGCTCATAATGTGTTTGTTACATTGTTGTTGCAATGAGAATAAACATGAAATCTTCTAGCTCATAATGTGTTGCTACATTGTTGTCGGAATGAGAATGAACGTGAAATCTTCTAGATCGTAAAGTGTTTGCAACATTGTTGTTGGAATGAGAATGAACATGAAATCTTCTCGTGCATGATGTGATTGCAACATTGTTGTTAGAATGTGAGAGAAAAAGCGAAATCAATATCTCATGATGTGTTTGCAACATTGTTGTTGGAATGATAATTAACACGAATTCTTCTAGCTCGTAACGTGTTTGCTACAATGTTGTTGGAATGAGAATGAACACGAAATCTTCTAGCTCATGATGTGCTTGCCACACTTTTGTTGGAATGAGAATGAACATAAATTTTTCTAGCTCATAATGTGTTTGCTACAATGTTGTTGCAATGAGAATAAACATGAAATCTTCTAGCTCGTAATGTGATTGCTACAATGTTGTTGGAATGAGAATTAATATGAAATCTTCAAGCTCGTGATGTGCTTGCAACATCGTTGTTGGAATGATAATGAGAATGGAATATTCTAGCTCATGATGTGTTTGCTACATTGTTGTTGTAATTAGAATGAACACGATATATTCTAGTTCGTAATGTGTTTGCAACATTTTTGTTGGAATGAGAATGAACACGAAATCTTCTAGCTCATAATGTGTTTGCTACATTGGTGTTGGAATGAGAATGAACATAAAATATTCTATCTCATGATGTGCTTGCAACACTTTTGTTGGTATGATAATGAACATGAGATTTTCTAGCTCGTGATGTGCTTACAACATAGTCGTTGGAATGATAATGAACATGAAATCTTCTAGCTCATGGTGTGTTTTCAACATTGTTGTTGGAATGATAATGAACACGAAATCTTCTAGCTCGTGATTTGTTTGCTACATTGTTGTTGATATGAGAATTAACATGAAATATTCTAGCTCGTGATGTGCTTGCAACATTCTTGTTGGAATGATAATGAACATGAAATATTCTAGCTCATGATGTGTTTGCTACATTGTTGATGGAATGAGAATGAACATGAAATCTTCTAGTTCGTAACGTGTTTGCTACATTGTTGTTGGAATGAGAATGAACATGAAATATTCTCATTTTTGATGTGCTTGCAACATTGTTTTTGGAAAGAGAATGCAAACGAAATCTTCTAGCTCATGATGTGTTTGCAACATTGTTGTTGGAATGAGAATGAACACGAAATCTTCTAGCTCGTAATGTTTTTGCTACATTGTTGTTGGAATGAGAATGACCATGAAATCTTCTAGCTCATGATGTGCTTGCAACACTGTTGTTGGAATGATAATGAACATTAAATCTTCTAGCTCATGGTGTGTCTGGCTACATTGTTGTTGGAATGATAATGAACACGAAATCTTCTATCTCGTGATGTGTTTGCTACATTGTTGTTGGTATGAGAATTAACATGAAATCCTCTAGCTCGTGATGTGCTTGCAACATTGTTGTTGGAATGATAATGAACATGAAATATTCTAGCTCATGATGTGTTTGCTACATTGTTGATGGAATGAGAATGAACATGAAATCTTCTAGTTCGTAACGTGTTAGCAACATTGTTGTTGGAATGAGAATGAACACGAAATCTTCTAGCTCATGATGAGCTTGCTACTTTGTTAATGGAATGAGAATGACCATTAAATATTCTAGCTCGTGATGTGTTTGCAACATTGTTGTTGGAATGATAATGAACATCAAATCTTCTAGCTCATAATGTGCTTGCAACATTGTTGTTGGAATGTGAATGAACATGAAACCTTCTAGTTCGTAACGTGTTTGCAACATTGTTGTTGGAATGAGAATGAACACGAAATTTTCTAGCTCATAATGTGTTTGCTACATTATTGTTGCAATGAGAATGATCATCAAATCTTCTATCTCGTGATGTGTTTGCAACATTGTGTTTGGAATGAGAATGAACATAAAATCTTCTAGCTCATGATGTGTTTGCAACATTGTTGTTGGAATGAGAATGAACACAAAATCTTCTAGCTCTTGATGTGTTTGCTACATTGTTGTTGGAATGAGAATGAACATGAAATATCTAGCTCGTAATGTGTTTGATACATTGTTGTTGGAATGAGAATGAACATGAAATCTTCTAGCTCGTGATGTGTTTGCAACATCGTTGTTGAAATGAGTATGAACATGGAATATTCTAGCTCATGATGTCTTTGCTACATTGTTGATGGAATGGGAATGAACATGAAATCTTCTAGCTCATGGTGTGTTTGCTACATTGTTGTTGGAATGATGATGAACACGAAATCTTCTAGCTCGTGATGTGTTTACTACATTGTTGTTGGTATGAGAATGAACATGAAATCTTCTAGCTCGTGATGTGCTTGCAACATTGTTGTTGGAATGTTAATGAACATGAAATATTTTAGCTCATGATGTGTTTGCTTAATTGTTTTGGTATGAGAATGAACATGATATCTTCTAGTTAGTAACGTGTTTGCTACATTGTTGTTGGAATGAGAATGAACATGAAATCTTCTAGCTCATGATGTGCTTGCTACATTGTTATTGGAATGAGAATGAATATGAAATCATCTAGCTCGTAACGTGTTTGCAACATTGTTTTTGGAATGAGAATGAACATGATATTTACTACACTTGATGGGTTGTTTGCTACATTGTTGTTGGAATGAGAATGCTTTGCACTGAAAATGTAGTAGTCAAGTTATGCTTACCAAACATATCTCAGCTATTTGCATCATTACCAAGAAAAGTCTTTAAACAAAAGTGTACCAATCACTAAACAACATACGCAAACTAACACAACGCTGTTGGGCACAACACACAATATCTTAGTGTGTTCTGTATACAACCCATCTAATATGCATGTCGCAATTATAATGGATTTAACAATTAAGATATTACAACACGTCTTTTGGTTCGGTTACACACCTTGCAAGCCAGTCGCTATCCCTGCATTTCTTTCAGGCGTTACAAAAAATAAATTAATTTTAAATACGATCTTTCAAGAACGGCTACCTCTGGCAATTATCGACAAGAAGAGACTATTTTATACTATTCTTCCGAGCCTGTTTAATATTCTGTATTAAAACATGAATTACAGAGAAGTGTTCCGAAGCTAGAAGCAAAAAAAAGTGGTGTACCCCATTTGAAAAATGACGGTACAATGGCATTACCAAACTAAATTATTTAGAAATAAGCAAAGTCGTTATAAGACAGCGTACAAAGTTTCGTTAATTAATATTTAGCATTTTTTTAAATTTTGACTAACATGTAATTTGAAAGTATATTTTCACGGTAGCATTCCAACAATTTTCATTTTGGAAACAAATTAAAAAATAAATTCCACACCACACTTAATTGGCTCACTCCATCCTGACATGTCCTGTATAGTTTCACACAAGAAAAACAAGCGAGTATTCATGTTAACTACGTGCTATACATAAGAAAAGTTACGCCACTGAACTATAGATTGAATGTAAACAAATAAAAAAAAACAGCTGCAAATGTATGTACGTTACAGGGGCTGAGAAGTAAGATGCATAGTCGCAAAGTATGAGGTTGCAGGTTTAAACCGTGGTGCTGACCAGAACTTTTATTTTCTTTAAATTATTACACGTTTAAATTATTTGTTTTAAAGTTGCTCATTATATTACATATTTCGAAATCGGAATGAAATGACTGTTTATAATTCAATATTCATTTCTACAAGTGGAACTACATACCGCGTAATTTTACAAACATACACTTCGTATTTTTTTTTTCAAGAAAAATGTTTGTAATTTTACTAGAAATGTATTTGGAAAATGTAAGCCCAATATTTTCCTTGTAAAATTACAAAACATTTTTTGGGTGTACATGAACTTCTGATATCCGCGTAAAATCGTAAAAATACACTATTATCGTAATATGTTGACTTAATGTAGGAGCTGTGTTTCTTATTAGTTTACTCAAAAGCAATCTATCCCATTGCATAAATAATTGAAACGAATAATAAATGAACCTGTAACCTTAAACGCTGTGTATATGTCCCGTGAAGAGGCCGGTACCATGCTGTGACGTCACGAGTGTAGTGCTTGAGGGACTGTCGTATCAACGACGAGTGGTTTTGTCACTGGAGGTATGTGGTGTGTAACCAAGATGATATTAATACGACGTAATAATCATATAGCCGCTTACTTGGCTTTAAAAATAATACGCTTATTGAGTTTGTAGCAATCATAGGCTGTATTTGTTGTGTGCTCTGGGTGAGGTAAGGACGGTTAAAGTAACGTGTTTTGTTTTATGGAACACATTTTTTCTTCTGTTTCTACATCCTGAGTTTAGAACATTCATATGAACTCACTATTCTAGTTTCTGTTATAGTGGCCTGTTCACATACCTCCAGCATGCCGTCGATAATACAGATTTGTACTTGGTTTCATATGGAGGGGGGGGGCTGAATTAATTATTTGATGTACCGAACATTAATATTGTAAATGATAATGGGAACGTCATATCTTTATTTTAGTATCTCCCATGACTTAGTTAAGTTTGTGATTAAAGTCCTCGGGGTAGGCTCTGCTACAAACTGATAATCTTTTGAGTTCTATGTACTTCTAAAAGAAGTACATTTTTTCACATGTAAAGTGTCTACTTCTGCATTCGTGATTTAATCGATGCATAAAGACACATGTATAAGGGCACTAAATGATCGCTACAGTTGCATTAACGGCGTTATAAAAAGGATAGCCAGGCAAGAGCAACCTACAGGATGTATTCTTACACTCATTTCTCAATCTTGAGACATAACTTATTTACATAAATGTATTATAGAAAACGCCTAAACACTTATGGCAGGAAACTTACACTAGATAGGACAATATTAATTATATTATAACTATTTATAAGTTGAGACAATATTGTTGTCAGATATAGAATGACGTGCTTGTTGTTGACACGGGATGGGATTCGTATAAAAACTATCACGGACAACACAGTAACAGCCCTATAATATATTGTATGATCTCCCTGAATGAACAATACGACGGCACATCTGCGTAGCGCGGGCTGCATCAATTGATCAGTGATCATGCAGTCCAGACCTGATCAATTGCACAGTGGAAAATACGAGTGAGCTAAGTGACAAATTATATGAACTTGGTTTTCTTAGTTAAATTATTATAGGGGCTAATGTTAGTGTGCTTAAAGGTGATTAGTGCATGGAAGACAGAATAATTGTTGAACAGCCCACGGCACCTGTTAGAGTGGCCACTGTAGTTAACCTACTTGAAGTCACATGATAACATTGGTAGATGTAACTGCATATAAGTGACATTATCGAGGACTGTATAAACATTTACACACACTTTCACAACGTCGGTTTGTGAACACTTGTGTTTGATGTGATACCATAATAAGCTAGGAGGAAATCGAAAATAAAAATTTTAATTTATGACTTATAAGTATTTATGTTTCTGTTTTGCCCAACCAATAATTGTCCAGAGTGAAACGTTTTATTTGTATTAAAATAATAAAGCAAGTGAATTAACTAAGTTCTGAAAACTAAGATAAACATATTTATTGCATACACTGGATGTGCGGAATAGCCTACGTTATTGCTTGTTGTTGTCTTCACTTTTCATAAACATAATGTAATAGAATAGGCTGGATCAGTGGTACAAGACAGTACTAAGCGTCAGGAGGACGCGAGGTTGTTTTCCTGTACAGTCATTCTGTGGACTGTTTTCAAAGGTTCACCTTTTTGACTCCAGGGGCCTCATTTCTTAATTCGGGCCATGGCCACATCACTTCTTGCTGCTATTTGACGATAAGCCTTCAGTTAGCTTCAGAGACTGATGTGAATGGACCCCCAGACAGCAGAAATAACTTGTAGCAAGCTTGCCAATACAAGCCAGTAACCTTGCAGCAAGCATGAAATGGCAAGCCAATAAACTTGTTACTTGCCTGCTGCAAGTTGCCTAGTTTACACATTTCTATCTCGCTGCAAGCATGATTTGCAAGACTGCTACAAGCTTAATTTTCAAGCCTGCAGAATAAACCAAAATTTTGTTTTCTGCAAAATTTTCAAAATTTTCACTGTCATTCAAATTTACATCTTAAAAATTACGTGTTCATTGACTTGTGACGTTAACTACTAAACATTAAATTTCGGCTCCTAACCCAAGATTCGAACCACAGACCCTTTGGCTTTATTTCATGTATGCTAACCACTTTTTTTATATTCTATTAAAATGTTAGGCTCCTTGGCGAGGTCGCAACATCGCCAACGAGCCTAACATCCCCCCTTTACAACTTTATTATTTGACAATTCCCCAGTTGTGACAGTTGTTGGTGACTCTTACAATTGCATTGACTATCGGACAAACACAAATTATATATCCAGCCAGACCTGGGAATCGAACCCAGAACTCCTCGTATCCAAGTCGGTCGCTCAACCAACCGAGCTACGGGGGGTCGGCACCACTGGACTATTACAAATACTTAAGAAGTGTAGTAGTGCGATTCGGTTGTAAGAGAATGAACATTGTTTTGGAAATGCTGATGTTTGTGAATTTACTATTCTCCGTTCACTCTAAGTTGAGTTCTGAAGTAAACAAATAACGTAATATCATTGCACTTTGGTAGATTCTAATTGGCTGAATTTGTGCAGCGCGCCGACGTACTATTTCCAACCGACAAAACTATGTACAGTCGGTATCATAGGAAAGAACAACGCCCTATATATCAAAACAATATTGCGTGAAAATTTCGTACGTCTTATCGACATACGGAAACAAAAATTACATGAAAACTTGATAAAATATTGACATCATGTGCAATTACAGTAGCCTATATTTCAAAATGTAATTGTAATTATCAAGCCATGACTATCGATCGTATTCAAATACTCTGGTACTCACGTAACGAAAATTTGGTACTACATGCAGAAAAAAAAAGTTGTCAACAGAATGTGATTAAACTTACTTTAAAGTCCTCCTGGATAATTTTGTACTTCGTTTTGGAAAAATTAAATTTTATAAATCACTAAACAGAATGTCTATAATTCACGACAAATATTCGTTACCGTAAAACAGGGTGATTAGAAACACTGGGGTGTATAGAAACGCAGTTTTAAAGGTAAATTTTCGGTATAGATTCTGTTTCAAAAATTTTATATTTAAGTAGGCAAGTTAAAACAATTCACAAACAGTAGTTTTATTGTAATTATATTATTTTAAAGCAAGAGGTGTAAGTGAAGAAGATATTTCTAATTTCGTCTCTATTTACCTCACTGTTTCTAATCACACTGTTTTACTGTATTTTTTTTTATTGTAAAGAATGTAGTGCGAGATTTTTATTCTTGCCTTGTAAACATCACCGCAGTTTGTTTAGTAATGAAGACATATATCCACGTTTCGAAAACCGTGCAAGACATTTTCACTGTTCACGTCCAGCGACACATTACCTAATCCGTAAGCGATGTAAACATAAACTGACGCGAGGACGGAACGAAATAGATCAAGGAATTTCGGTTCGGACGAACTGGAACAGAAAATGAATACACGGAAAAACCATTCGCAGTGTGCAAAAATACTTTTGAAATATTAGATATATATGATTGTGGTATTTCTGACTTATTTTTACCGTGGTAATTATTACTGAACTGAACGTTTGCTATCTTCAGAGTATCGTACGTCTCTAAATACTGGCAAGTGTACCAAGAAACTCGTACGTTTAGCAGTGCGTCAGTCGTTAAATAACTCGTGAACCAACTGTACGGACGTGTCGTCCGGTAACCGTAATTAAAGTAATAAACATATAGCGTCGTAGATTGTGTTTGTAACGTCTGTATATTTTAGATATTTGTTAATAAAACTCTCTCATTAAGTGATGGAGTGGTAAATTTATATGTACACAACAGACAACAAAGATCTATTTCTTATGCAAGATCACAGTGCACGGCGGTCGGCAGCCAATGAACATGTTTGTTTATAATTTGCTTTGTTTATCCTAAAACTCAACTTGGAGTGAACGGAGAATAACAACAGTAAGTAAGTATATTAGTTTACTTGCAGTTATTCGTAACATCGTCATAGTTGTTTTAGCTAGCATATGAAACAATATTACTTTTTTAAGTGCTTGTTCATTTACAAAGTTAAGTTTAAATCAAGTTCGATCATTATTGATGGGTAATTAGAAAATATTTCATGAATTAAGACTGCTAAGCAAAATTTCAATGCAATATCAGCTTATTATAGGAGACAGGAAGCGTGCAGCTTATCGCATTACCAGAATAGCCATGTAAGTGTAATTAAAGTCCAATGTAGCTTTTCAGCAAGCTTCGTTCAGGCTTGCAGCAAGTTTCGTGAGCAAGCTTGTTACGGCAAGCCAAAATCAAGTGAAATGCAAGCTGGCAAGCAGGCTTGCAGCAAGTTTCGTGAGCAAGCTTGTTACGGCAAGCCAAAATCAAGTGAAATGCAAGCTGGCAAGCAGGCTTGCAGCAAGTTTCGTGAGCAAGCTTGTTACGGCAAGCCAAAATCAAGTG
>PNEQ01057170.1:0-12133 GCA_003012365.1 Medauroidea extradentata
ATATATATATATATATATATATATATATATATATATATATATATATATATATATATATATATATATATATATATATATATATATATACAACTTAGTAATCTGACTAAACATTTGTGTATTTCGTTCATCCTATGTTCATATTTTTAAAACGGCTGCCAATTTTTTTTTTAAATTTTAGCATAATATGTCATATCTTAGGAAATATATTCTGAATTTTATCAAATTTATAACGCACGTACTTTTTAATAAGCTGACTTGACTTTTGTGTATTTTGTTAACCCTGTATTTATATGTTAATAAATGCGGCCATTTTCTTTTTTAGTTTGACATAACTGAGAAATTTTTTTCCCTAATTTTAGTACTATTGGTACACACATACAGCTTTGTACGTTGACTTGACTTTTAATGCGTTATTTTGTTCATTTATATATTTATATTTTAAAACGGCAGTATTTTTTATATTTAGAATAATTACTGTACACACATCTCTGGTAATATTATTTCGAATTTCATTAAACTTAGTGCACATATATTGCTTAGCATACTGACTTGACATTTATGTATTTCGTTGATCACGTTTTCATATTATTATAATGGCGGTCATTTTTATATTTGTAGCATAATATGACATATTTGAGGAAATATTTTTGCGAAGTTCATTAATCTTGGCACGTATATTTTACTTAGTTAGTTGGTTTTATTTTTCTGTATTTCGTTCATCCTTTGGTCATATTCTTTAAATGCTGGAAATTTTAAATATTTAGGATAGAATGACATCTCAGAAAATTTTTCCCGAATTTAATAGACTTGGACGCATATATCGTTTAGTAAGCTGACTTAACGTTTGTATGTTTCGTTGATCATGTGACTAAATAATATTAACATTTAACAATCCTAGATGTACATAAACTATATTTACTTTCAGGGTTAATTTTTACACACTTTGAGGGAAGTAGGTTTATCAGTTGCGCTGATAACTTCTTGTGATTTTAATTAATGCGATAACTATGCAATTCGCGTGCTATAAAATTAATAACCTACAGCGGGAATCCTTTGTTTAGTTTTCGAGATATGGAGTGTAATACTTAAATTATGGAACAACGCCAAGTTCCATTCTTACACGACGGTCTGTCCTAACAAACATTAGTTTCAAATCGGTTCATTAGATGCCAGGATATAATACAATATTTTTTAAGGCTTCCTAATTTTAAACTGTATATTTATTTATAATATAATATTCGGCTGTGTTTAATAAATTCTGTATGTGTCCCGAGTTGGGGTGGGGGGAGTCAAGATGCGGGTACAAAAGTTTTGTAAAAACACACAAACACATGCAGTCATTTACAGTCACACAGATAGGAAAGTAACATCTAAACTTTTATTTCCATCGGAAAAAAAATAAAAAGTGAACCAAAGAGCACATGAATTCGTAACTTACGTAAGTTTCCCTGCGAGCATAGTTATAAAGAAGTTAATACTCTAGAATGGTATTTTATTGGTGTAGATCTGCGTTACTTTTCACAGGAGAAGGTTACGGTTTAATCTTTTACTTTTACAAAAAAAAATATGTATAAGAGAGAAAAGAGAAAAAAATGCAGGCAGTGAATAACTGTTACCTCAGCGTATCTACAATATGCTTATGGCAGGACATTTACCTTTTCATCGAAAATGTGACGAACTCCAAGGATACAATGACTTATCTTCCATACACGAAATTTAGGTCTCGTGTTCCGTCGATATGAGTAGCATTTAGAATTATAAATTTAGGCTTGTGTGAGTTTTTCTGCTTCTGCGTAAAATGCTTTTAAATACACTAAATTGAGAGTAATCTTTAAATGTTTTAATAAATATGGAATTTAAAAAATGTAAAGTTGTCAAGGGACGATACTGTTGATATTAAGTTTTGCTAAAGTCGTAAAGCATTCAAATAATGTTCTGGTGCCTTTGGGCGAAATCTACAACTCAGAGAAGCGGCGAGAAAAGTACACGATAGTATAGACATATATTTTCAAACCTTATATACTTCAATAATTTATTGTTTACAAATGAAACCCAAGACCCGCTTTCATATTCTTGTATTCTTAGGATTTATTACAGTTCCGGGAGGCGGCAGCAACAAATTAAGTTCTTCATAAACCCCCAGTTACAGGTAAATGAAAGCAGGCCGAAGATATTCAAATCATTAGAGCCACTTAAAATTTTTGTTGAGTTAAGTATAAATACTTTACTTCTTAAAAATAATAAATTAATGCCAAACCAGTAACGAAATAATAAAAATTACAAAGGTTTCATACGCTGCGACTTTTAAAAAAGTAAATTTAATACATTAAGTGTTACGTAACAGTTGTTTATTTTCTATTCATTTTAAATTTCATGCTGTTTTGCCATTATATTTGAAGTTTACAGATTATAATTTTCTTTTGTTGTTTTCTTGTATTTTTCGTTTTACTTTGTGACCAACCGAGAAAAATTGGCATGTCTTATATAACTTCGAATTGATTTTTATTATATAATCTTCATAAAACTTCGAAAAAAATGTTTTATATCTCAGTATGTAAATATAACGCCACCACGCTGATATACATGGACGCAGACAAGAAAGAAAATTCAGTCTATACTAGACTCTTTTAACTCAGTAATGATAAAAATTTAACAAGAAACAGTATTTCGTACTTTTCCTACGCGTTTCATGACGCCATTCTGGAATTTTTATTGTAGAAATGAAGCAAAACCACCGACAAGCTACGAGGATAATTAAATTGAAACATTAACCACTTAACCTCTGAATAACTACAGATATAATAGCGAAGGTAAATGCACATACCTCAATCCATTTTCGTTACGCGAGGATATCCCAGCTTGTTCTATAGCTTTATTAAATTTTATTTGAGTTGCTTTAAAATTCATGCGAGCGAACGTAAAATGTAAACATTAAAACGAATTAGTTACTGCATCAACCTACGTATTAAAAAGCTTTAGAATTTTTTAAAACCAAACTTCAGGATAATACTGGATAACGAATAAGCTCAGAAATTAGGTCTTAAACTTTTTTAACGACAACCAAAGCATTGAAAAAAAAATATTATAATGGACTAACAAAAATTTCCAACAATGCGGAAGATGGGAATATTAGAAGAAAATTAAATTTTGTGAAGTAGTTGGTAATGCGTCAAAGTTAAATCCCTTAAAAATATAAGGCTAGAATACCACATTATAAATAAGATTTCATGTAACGATTGTTATATTCTGACTCGTGAATCGTAATGTAAGTATGTAGATACGTTTGGCAAAAACTTTTTTGACCATTAGGACTAAATTGTTTTATTCGTAGACGGTATGGCCAAACAGTTTGGTCTCTCTAAGAAAGCCATTATCTCAGTTCAGAAACAGATCATTAAAAAATCGAATAAATAAATAAACTCCATTTATTTTATAATTTAACTAATATACGTGCATGTTGACTATTTCAGTTTCCATCAAAGTTGTGTAGTATTCGCAAGTTACATTTCTGAGAAACTACTAAAACTATATCTCAGAATATCCTACAATAATATTTTACCTATTGGGTATAGAAGCACTATATAACAAAACAAAGTACATACACGTTACAATAGTTGGCGAACAATGTAATCTTACAATATATTTAAGTATAAAACTAATCTAATTTACGTGATTACTTTCAAATCAATATATTGTTTATAGTGTAAATTTCTTATCAACACAGCATATAATTTCCCAAGTCAGGCGACAAAACTGAAGCGTCTGAAGATATAATCAGGAATGAACTATAAAAATAAAGGGTTAAATTAAAGTACTATTATCTGAAAATTATCTTTAAAATAGTAGAACCAGTTAGAGTACCGTAGTTTGAAAACACGCAAAATCTCTCTCAGGGGGGATTTATATCGGTACGTCCTAGCAGTTGGTGTAAACCTGCTTGAGCGTAGTATTTCTCTATTAAAATTTTCAGACCAAATTAAATTCAGGAGAAATGTTTGTTTTGATTTGTCAGCAAAAACTGTTCATTGACTCTCTGTCCAGACAGGTAAACAATGCGTGAGTCTTTCGAAAACGGAATATATTTCACGGTGTTTCCATTACAATATTTATTTTATTTCAGATGTAAAGGGAATAAGTGAATGCTCTGGTGATATGTATTAAAATCTTCTCACAATATCGCATATTTAGTAACTCTAACCCAAAAGTTTATTCACAACACTTTGCTCTCTTCATCGTATTAAACAGCTACACGTACAATATAAACGTGTAGGTATATTTACACCTACATAATGTCAGTCGAGGAAAGTGTACATAAAAATTTAAAAACACAAAAACTGGCTAAACGGGTCAGGTTAGAGACTAATTTTATAGATTTATTAACACAAAACTAACTGAAGCAAGACAACTTCGATACGAGTAAAAATATACTAACTTAAAGCTATGCATGTTACGTACCATAATGCCATTGTATTATCACGTTCGCATTATTGTATAAGTGCTTGATTCGCAGTGAAGATTTACAAAGGTGACCAACGTGTAAATTGAAACTACACTTTGAGTTGAAATATTTTCGATTTTTATTTGAGTAGTCAAATGTTCATAATGATGTTGCTGTTTGGCGAGTAGATGTAACAAGAGTGATGATAGCTGTAGTTTACGGGGAGATGGTTAGTTGAGAGGCATGTTGTTGTTAATAATTATTTATATGTTTATATATGTTTATGTATATAGGGAGGGAGAATGAGTGAGAAAGAAAGAGAGTCAAGCATCCTAGAGCTCCTCCAAAAATAGTGAGAAAAAAAAATTGCATTAAATATTTCTGTATGATCGTTATCGAGAGAAATTCCATCCAGAGTCCTTTAAGTTTCAATTCAGATTTCATAGGCGATTAACATATATTTTTAAATTTCTACATTTGTAAATGTATTGTATGTCTAGTACACCCAGCGTTTAGGGATTTTAACGCGATAATCGGTTAAGGTAATAATTTAATTTTTAACTTGTCCGTTTTTAAGCCACGACAGGACAAATCTGTTTTCAGTGAAGTGATGTTGATTTTGAAATGTGCGTATTTCGGGTAATTTAAAATATAGGTTTTATTAGGAAGGGAACGTATTATTTTAAACGAAATACATTAACGGATGATTGTTGTCGCCGGCTAATGATGAGTGTGGGGAAGTAACAAACTGCAACGAAGGTCGGTAACCGATAACATTGCTAACGAGGCTCAATGATGGCCGGTAGTAAATTACTGATGATGCAAGCTGTGAACAAATATAAATTTAGAGATTATTTCCGCAGAAAATAACACAAAATGCTGACTGGCGTAAAAGATAACGCGAGTTGACTATTTGCGCATAAAACGCTGCCAGATAGTAAAAAGAATACATCTGAAACAAGAATTAAAGCAAAATAAACAATTGCAACATTGTCTGACAATTATCTACACGCGTTCATATGCGAAAATAATGTATTAAGTTTCAATACCGGGAAATACGACGCAGTAATAAAACAATGGACTAACGTCTCTTCTCAGTCGGGCTATTCTGGTTTAGTTTTCCGTGGTTTTCCTCTATTACACTTGCAAAATTAGGATAGTTCTTTCATGGGCGCACCCAGGGTGGCGACAATTTTTAAATGTTATATCAATTTTTAATATGTGTACTAATAGTAAGTTACAGTACGTGTGTATTGAGATGCTATTGCAAGCAGAGTGTGTTCACATGTCTCAGAACCGGTGTAAATGTAAAATAGTTTTTCCGAGATCGACCTGCCTGACATCTGCAGAATTTGTATTTTATTAGGTCTTGTGCCCTTTCCAAGCCAAAGTCCTGGGTGCACCTATGAGTTCTTTATGGCTTTTCAAGTAGCAAAAATTTCTCGCTGATGCTTTTACTATTTTTCCATCGGGCTCAATGGTTAGTATAGCTCGTCCCATTTCTAATTGCTTGTTAAAAGTATTAACTGGTTCTTTTTGTATCCAGACACCAGTCAATGCAAACGCGCCCGTCGTTAATTTGTCCGTTGAAGTAAAATTTCTCGTCAGTTCCGGGTGGAATTTGCTTCATCTCCTTCTATTTACATCATAAATCAAGTAGCCTATACGTTTAGATTGGTATTCCAGTGTTTGTGGAATCTGCCATTTCTAATGTTATAAAGGCAATGGTCATCACTTAACTCGCGAATATATTTCTTAGGGGAGAATTAATGCAGCCACTTTGGATTAGTGTACTTTTGTTACATTTCTGATTTCTTTTTAATTTTTGAATATTTAACTTTGTTAAAGAGCTTACTCACACAATTTCGAACATCACAAAAAAAATGTATGCTAGTGCTGTTACGGCGTCTGTAACCGTCCAAAGTAATTAATATTCTACAACGGATGTTTGTTCAGAGTTGACTAATAAAAAAATTCCATCTATGTCAACTTTAAATAAACCACAATGTCTTAATATTTGCTTTCATGTAGCAAGAACTTTAATACAGAAACTCATATACATTTTACTCCTCAAAATTAATAACTTGTTGATAGCAATCCTACCTCCTCAACCTGTTTCCTTCGTGTCCTGTTATGGCGTCGAGTAAGCCACGCCTTCGTATTCGGTGCTCTGTGGTAGGCTACAAACAAATTAAGGCGACAAAGGAGGTGTTTATTTACAACATACGTAACAAATATACTAAGCGCGCTACTTTAATATGAACGTAATCTTTTAACACTACATTAGTTGAAAACTTAAAAAATTACAACGCATTAAACAGTACAAATTTACAAATGGTCAATTTCTGTTTTAGAATGTAGCTTATAATGGCTTACTCTTGTGCAAAGTGAAAAAATGTTACAAAAATCGTATAAATTGTATGCGTAACCAACTGTATTCTACACGCATCTATCATAAGAAATTATGAAATATACGTTCTGTATAAATACATTACTGTATTTTGTCGAGCAACTAAGCTACTCCGGTATTGTTCACTTGATTGTGAAGCGTCTAGTTGATAACTATCCTCTTCGTGTACGAATGAAAGAATGATGTTTATTTCAGGCGTTTTTTCTCCCTTTAGTATAAAAATAATTTTTTTTTCGACGTGGATCTGCGACTATTGTTGAACAATACGCATCTTTGTAACTACAAATAGTTTCACACTATAGCTTCTCGATGCTGATTGGATTCTGGACGATTGAGCCCAAAAAATCTAACTAAACTGACCATTTCCTTAACTGTATTCATCCCACCTTGGCACTCACATACACACAATCTCACCCTGTATTTGTGTGTATGTATATCTGCATATAGTACTGTATGCGAAATGTACGTACATGTGTATATATATGTGTGTACATATAGTACTGTACACAAAAGAAGTGTACATGCATGTATATATCTATATATAATGTGTGTGTGCATAAATTAATTACACACTTCTTTTGTATACTATATGTCATAAGACAGGACACGGAATATGCTATTATATATTGATATTAATATTTGACTGACCGAGGAAGGTACCGCAACGGTAACAAAGGATTAAGGAGGGACCCGGGTTCGATTCCCGTATCTGGCAATCCAGATTTTTGTTTTCCTTGGTATCCTGTAATCGCTCCAGTAGAATGCAGTGATGGTTCCTTAATATAGGCCATTGCCGATTCCTCTCCCAGTTCCTGCCTCCCGTGTCTCGTGTAAAGTTGTGTTTAACCATCTCTAATGATCTCCCAGTCAATGAGAAGTAAAATTATAGTAAAAATAAATATTTGACTGACGGCAACGTTGCTTTGGTTACTAAATTGCAATCTCTTCTCAGCTTAGTTGAAGTTGTAATTTTGCTAGAATTTACCTTTCTGATCGTTATTTTAAAATGTTATAGAATTCAAACAACTTACGTTGTATTTTGGACCATGATGTGTGTACTACGTAGGTACTGAACTACACATGTCTTCTCATTTAGGTTTGTAGCTGTTGAATAATAATTTGCGTTGTTAGGCTGCTACGGAAACCTAATGTCCGTTTTTATCATGTGTACTATGGAGTCCTACCTACCACAGTGACAAAGTAAAAATTCCTTAACTTGACTGCTGATAGTAATATTGGGGTAAGGTTATTTCTACTACAGGTTAGGGAAACCCAACGCTAATTTTGGCAATGTGACAATTCCGCGGCTATTTTAGCTGTTATTAGTAAAGGGTCAAAATCAGTTGCAGTTTCCGGTTTAAAAATAAATTAACTGCGATAGATTTACTATAAATATGAAAGAGATTATATTTTTATGTAAATAAAATAAAAAATCTGTAACGGTGTGATTATTAAAAAATTTATTTTATAACCAAGTTACTGTTCACTTTTTCTATCCTAACACAGAATAGTTAATTAAATTAGTATCTCACATTTTATTTGACTCCAAACGTTTTCTTACCATTATGAGCAAAACAAGTGGCACAAAATTTCCCTTGTCAAACTAGAAATTGGATTATCTTCTTAGCCTTTCGTGAGATTAATCTTAGCTAGGATAAGGTTAATTCTACTACAGGTAAAAAGAAAATACGTTTTCTTATGGGAGAGATTGGCACAGGGAAAATTTCTGCCACTAGTTTCGCTTCAATCGCTAAGAGACCAGATAAATAAGAAACCGCAGTAAAATTAAATTTATATAAACTTGGAAATTATATTAGTAATTTAATTTAATTTTAAAGTGAAAAGAAACCGATTTCGCAATTTAAATTATCAACTTAATGTAACTTAAAATTCAGGAAAGCTCTGTGATTGGTCAGTTTGGTGCATTAGCGATACCAGCGCTCAAGTGGCAGAAATTTTCCCTGTGCCAAACTTATAACATTGATCTTTCTAACCTGTAGTAGAATTAACCTTAGTTAGGACAACACATGAGATAGACGTGTCACATTAACAATATTAGGAATATTATTTTAAGAATATTTCCTAAAATCCCTTTCATATATTTTAATGGTATTAAAAATCAAGATTTATTACCACTGTTCGCCGGTAAAAATAGGCTGACCCACACAGTGATTCCCAGAAGAACTGCTTTGGTAAAGTGTTGTGTCAACACTATATGATATTAGGCCATGTAAAATTGCCCTGTGTTATAATAGCAGAGGACTATGCGAATGCCGGAACGCGACCGTCCTTCGTTCTGAAGCTCTTAGCATGCCTAAATATGAACGGTTTTATAGTTCTCCGATATTTATCTCTAAAAAAGTATTTTCTTTAGTTTAATGTTGTTATTAATATTATGTTGAGAAATCAAAGGCCTAATCCAGAAAACACTAATTTCTTCTCTGAAATGTACAAGATAAATAAAAACTACAAACAAATATACACTAAAAATTCTTCAAATTACGTGTAACAGTTCTAGGGCTAATTTCCTTAATTTCAGTCACAAAAATCATTAGACTTGGGTTTCGAGATCAAACGAAATCTGCTCCGTAGATCGAGTCCCAACGCTGAGAAATTGTTAGTGTTCCTTTCCAAGGGTAACTGTCATATCAACGAGTTTCGGCACTCATTTAAATCGTAAAATCGGTACAGGAAAACATGGATTCTGCTTTCTTATTAGGGTAAGATGTGTTATAATTATAACGTTGCCTAACACAACGACGCAGTTAAATGAAGAAGGAAAGACAGAGGAAATAAGAACACGAAGTCGCAAAAGAACAATGCGAAGTCTAACGAGAACATCGTCTTGCGAACTGACGTCGAGAGAGACTAGAAGCTCTTTGCGAAACGCAAGAAATTCCGGGAACAAAAAGAAAAAGTCTTCCAGTTCAAACTACGGTAGCGAAAAAAGTTTCTTGTCTTGCCCCGAACTTGGCGAGAAACAACTAACTACAACGTGAACTACAAAGACTATTCAGTCTTGGACTTCTTCATGGCTGTCTCGCTCCGGTTAACCAATACACACACACACACACACACACACACACACACACACATTGACATTGAGCAGAATGGAACTGCCCCGCAGTTAACAGGAACTCAGTTATTCAAGGTCAAAGGTTTCTGTGTGTGTCTAAGCCGTGTATTAACAATTTTTTGGGGCTCTTATTTTTCGTCAAATGCTGTGATTTAGTACTTCTTCTTTTTCTAAGACCTATTTCAGACCTTCTTCTTCTACGTGGTATGATTATCTCCAAATTGATTAATTTTTGGGTTGGTTCTTTTCTGCTTAATGTCGTCCATATAGGCCTATATGTGTATATAATAGTTATTTCGTCATTTAAATCATGCACAATGGAAAGTTGATTCATAACGAAATCGATTAAAGAAAAATTTAACACCCGCTAATTTTCATAAATGGTAATATATAGTAGAAAGTGGCTGGTAACTATGACTTCATTCGCGGGGTTTTTAACCCTCGACGCAAAAATAGGGGTG
Source organism: Medauroidea extradentata (assembly GCA_003012365.1). Lineage (NCBI taxonomy): Eukaryota > Metazoa > Arthropoda > Insecta > Phasmatodea > Phasmatidae > Medauroidea > Medauroidea extradentata. Next base: position 10,386 of record PNEQ01057170.1, read on the forward strand.
TTATAAGTTTGACGTATCTGTGTATCTGTTTGTGGAATCGTAGCTCCTAAACGAGTGGACCGATTTTGATGCGCTTTTATTGTTTGAAAGCTGACTTGATCGAGTGTGTTCTCAGCTGTGATTCAAGGAAATATGTTCAGCCGTTTATAGCTCATAAACACTTTTCTAGTTTCTTTAGTAAATGTGAGCAATTCTACTGGTCTGATCGATTTGAAATTTAGTTTCCTATGAGTCGGTTTTTTAATTTTTATTTTTTTTTAATTTAATGTCTTCACTTGTTAATTTAATGCAATAATATTTCTGAAACTCTCAAATTTTGAAAGTGTTGCTAAATGGTGCAAAATTACGATGTGGGTCATTATTAACCTTTTGAGAAACATTTTGTATAGTAAAATATTGTTTCACGAAATGTTTTGGGTGTCCAGTTCTGCTGCTCTACCCCGTTTTGCTCGCCCCCCCCCCCTTTTCCCCTACTTCCTTCGCGGGCACACGCAAAACTCACCAAAGTTTCATCACGATCGAGTGAATGGTGTAGAAACGCATTGCAGACGAACACAGAAGTATTCATTTTTGTATTGTAATCATATATGTTAGTTCAATTTGAAATCGTGGTGTCATTACAACCATTAAGTTTTCGACCAGGCATGAGATAATCTGTTTTGTCATTCAACATTCCGCCTGGGATTACGTATGAAAGTCAGTGGATATATTATTTTCTCTGAAACCTGAGTATGGTTGTCCTATGTAACTCCGGGTTATACTGCGTGCATATTTATGTGCCTCTTTTTTCAATGTTGACGTCCCTGACACGACGTTTACGAGGAAAGTTTCAAAGCCACGGAAATATGCGACATCTGTGAAATGTGTGAGGCAGAATAGAGTTCAAAGATAACATCTACTAGTGACGTTTCTTTGGATTTACGTGGAGCTTGCTGGCATCAAAACGACCCTCAGGAAAATAACGGTGTCAGTGAAGTCCTGTGTAAAGTGTAGGTTACTCACTGGGTGACATTCAGTTGTCGAAACATTCTTATAAAAATAGTTAGGAAAACCTTAAAACGACAATCGTACGCAGCCAACGTAAACAAACAAAAAAAAAAACACCACAGCAGTCTAATTTGTACATGTCCTGAGATGATCAGAGACTCTGCTGTTGCCATCGCCATCATTGTTGTAGCCAAACATTTTGTGTGATATTGTGGCAGAGTGTTTTTGTGCAGTCACTATTCTAATCGAAAAGTAAACACTCATGCTGCGGGTTGCAGCAAGGCAGTTCACTTGTAGCTGGTGTACTTGGAGACTGTATTGGTTCCCTCGGTGACAGCGTGATTGGCCAGTTCCGCAGGCAGGAGAAGTCTGACTACCGTCTGTATCTCGCGGCTGGTGATGGTGAAGCGCAGTGGCGTATCATGGTCGTGTTCCAAGGCATGCAATATAAGCAGCGACTATACACTTTAAGCACGTGGACTCAATGTGACTACCTACCATTTCCAATAAACATGTGTTGTATAGACCGAGGTGTGTGTTAGTGGAGAATAAGTCTCTTTTCTCTTGTACAGTGTGTTTCGATTCAACACAGAACTGGCAAGTGGGCTGCCTACCCACCCGCAACCGGCTTGAATTCTGCTCGCGGCGCGCTAGCGACGGAGCTACGTTCGATTTCACTGGTTGCCGCCTTCTTACGCAGCATTCTAAACGGTTTAACTCTTTCAACATATATTTACACAGACTTTGGAATATGTTTCAAC
>PNEQ01057188.1:0-12203 GCA_003012365.1 Medauroidea extradentata
TAAGGTACCTACACCAAGGCTTTGTCACTGCGTCAAAATTTGTACACCATTATATACACCTATCACACTTTCACAACAAGACACAAATACCATTAAAAAAAAAAAAAACATCGCATACCATTGCTTTTCTTAACATACATAAATGACCTACCAGCATATCTGGGGAAAGATGCTACAACAGTTTTGTTCGCAGATGATACAAGTATTCTTATTAATGCAAAAACACAGAATTTGAAACAAACTCAAATAATACATTCAGTAAATTAATAGATTGGTACAGATTAAATAAACTAGTTCTTAATTATGATAAAACTTATTTTATTAGCTTCATTAGAAATAATAAAGAAACTCCAGATTTTCAAATCAGTTATTTAAACAATAATATTCAACAGGTTACAACTGTAAAGTTTTTAGGTTTAGAAATTGACCATATAATTAAGTGGAAAAATCACATTCATGTTACTTGCAAAAAACTTGGTGCTGCGTTTTACTTATTAAGGTGCCTTTCTCAGTTTGATTCTAAAGATGCATTGAAATGTGTTTATTATGCTTATTTTCATTCCATTTTGACATACGGTATATTATTTTGGGGAGATGCAACTGAATCAAAGAAAATATTTATTCTCCAAAAGAAAGCGTTAAGAATTATATGCAACAAACGACGTAGAGACACTTGCAGAGGACTATAAAAAAAAATGGCCACAGTTTTGAAAATATGAACCCAGTATGAACGTCATACACAAGAGCCGAGTCAGCTGTGTATGTAGTACATGTGTACCAAGTTAGATGAAATTCTAAAATATTCCGTAGATATGAAGCTTGATCAAAAAATTTAAAAATGGCAGCCATTTTGAAAATATAAAGAAGGTGAAAACGAAACATATAAAAGTGAAGTCAGGTTACAAATTACTATATGTGTACAACAAAGTTTGATGACATTCAGTATACTGGTTCAAAAGTTTTTTTTTTGTGGCAGGGGCGAGAGGGGGGAGACACGTACAGACACACAGACGGGAAGATGATCTCATAAGCATACTTTTCCATTTCTCTTTTTGCAGAAATATTGCGAGTCTACATATAGGTAACGACTTACCAAAACTTGTTTTCATTAATTTTTTTGGGTGCCCTTTAATGTCTTTATGTCCCCTTTGGCACCCACCCCCTCCCTCCAAGAAATAAAAATCCAAACAGTGGAGTAAAAAGTTGCCTATTAGACTCTGGCCTATAAACTATCTCTATAAAAAATAACATTGATCCGTTGTTGCATGAAATGACAAACCAGCAAACATTTTCACATTTGTAAAAGTACTGAACTGCAATATTGGCAGACGCGCATGACTTTAAAAAAATATATTTTTTCACAAAAGGGGCAAGTACGGTCACTTTCTGTAAATTGGGGGTTGAACTCCACACTTTAGGCTACATTTTGGTGCTAGATGCCATACACAGATCCAAAAAAATTTTTTTTAATTTCTGTGCAAATATTAAAAATATTTCCCAATATTATTACTTTATCATAGGTCTACATAGATGTATCATAATAGAAAAATATCATCCATGATACTGTTATAGAACTTAAAATGCAACTACATACCTTTACGGAAGTATTTAAGACATTGATGGTAAGAATCTTCTTCTTTTTTGAAGTTCTATCACTGACAGAAACACCTTGCACACTTCTCGTTCAACACCCACTGCCATTGTCAAGCTGACAAAACCGTAAGTGTTCAGCTGCTTGTGTCTTGCTATGTGTCAGAGACAGTCGTAAAATATTCAGATTTGTAATCTTTCACGTATGTGAAACTATTTACATTGTATAAATTATGGCGGGAATAACTTTTTAAATTTAATTTTTTTCCCGCTAGATTTGGTTTCTGTCCCACTGTGCGACAATGCAAATGCTAGGGAACTTCACACATTACTTGTCAACGGTGTTGCCGATGAGGTCATTTTAAAAGTCACTAAGAATGTGTCTAATAGTCGCTAAAAGTGTATTTTCCTTTATATGTATGTATGTGTATATATGTATATATATAAATCAAAACCAGTGGTAGTCAGATTTTTTTAATGTTTGATAATGGCTGATTATAGCAGCAAAAAGGCATTAAATTTCTCCGTTTTAGACAACCAACCATAAAAGGCGCTATATCTATCGATAATGTCGCTAAGTTGGCAAACTGCTGAGGAAAATACTAATACAGGACGAACCAGTTGCTTAGTGGTAAATCCTCCGAGTTTAATTCTGGAGTAGGCCTATACAAACAGGGTATTTTGTGAGGATTTCACACGTTTGAAAAATTTTGTTGTATGTAAATTTTTAACTAAAGACAATTTACGTGTCGAAAAAGCGTTAAAATGTCGCTAGTATCTAAAGAGAAAAATTTGTTGTCATGCATTTTCAAAAACACTAGATATAGCAACAAAGGCACTAAGTTGACAGTTCACTTGTCAATCGATTTTACAATAATGAGACAACGACAATGCATTTAGTTGTTTTTTGCCATCTTTCATCACAAATAATAACGAAAATAAACAAATGAACCCTGATTGCCAATTTGAACACGCATATCTTAATGATATGTGGAGTTACATTTATTTACTTTTTTCTCCTTTCATTTTCTTGGCGAAATTAAGGCTAAAATCAAATACCTAAAATGCTTTCTCTTACACTTACCAAATTTGAAGAAATATCACGTGCACAAATGCAGCAGTAAAATTAGTTGAAATGTAACTAGAAACAATACAAAATAGTAACTAAGTATATAAAATTTACGTGGTTAAAATATAATAAATTCATAGCTGTGACAAAACTTAATGAAAACAAATCTAAATCCTGGAACATACTTGTAGCTTACAGCATACATTATCAATAAGTTATTCAACAAACAAGAATGAAATAAATAAAACAAATGAATTGTACCGTTAAGTGCATTAGAAGAAAAAAAATTAATTTAACCAAGTTTACAAATGTGAGGCATGTTAAATTTGTTTTCCTCTCATTGAATTGTTATAAAGAGATTCTTGCTTCCGAACTTCATCGATTAACAGCTCTTCTTCACACACACACACACACCAGGTTAATATGTTGGTTACATGTGTTTAGATTGTATGTTAAAGTTACTTAAATGGTAAAATAACGTATTGTATTATTAAATACTCACCTTCGCACCTCTTTCATTATTTGTTTACAATTGTGATGGTGTTTTATTCTTCTTATTCTTATTCCTCTTCACATGCGAATTTCGCAGCTGCAATAGAACATGTCCTATCGTAGCCCAACGCATAGCTGTTGTTTGCTTGCTCTCCTCAGATTGGCTAGCTATTTTTGCCACGCTGTTGCAGGGTCGCACAATTATAAAATCAGCTTTCCTCGTAACTTACTGCCATTCCATGTGTTTAGGCCTATCGTATTTTGCAAGTGCGATTAATACAATAGATTGTGAAGGAACTGTGCATTTTCTAGTCATATTTACTATATAATTTCTTGTTTTTATTTTGTTTTGTAAATGTCTATAAATATCACGAAATAACTGTCCACGTTTATTGCAAATGTATACAAGACCATTTTCCAGCATTGTAAATTCAGTTGATGTCATGTTCAAAATTACTGCATTCAGTTTATAATAAATATTTAATGTGTGGGGTTTTTTTTTACTCGTAAATACATGAAGTTAAATTCTGAGACTGCCTACGATATTATGTTGTTTTTTTTGTCAGTTTTAGGTTTACGTCATCACGTCACTGCTTCAACAGCAAAGGCTGTGCTACATTTGCATGCCTCTTGGTTTTTCGTGTTTCTTGTCCCATCGTTTCCTTACATCACCAAGGGACATTCAGAAATGTGATGACACAATAGAGCTCCCATCTTGCAGATTTAGTAAAGCGACATCTGAGTGCAGTTAATTTGCACAGAGTTTTCGTATTTTCAATATTATTTTGTTTTGTTATATATATCTATTATTTGGATTTGGAGACTTACAATAAATAAATACAGTAGATAGTAAAAAATTATTTTTGGTTGTTTTTAAAAGTTGTTTAAAAAACACATTTGTGAAACTTATTCACATTTCTTTTGGTTTAAATATAATTTTAATGTTTGAATAACTATATCATTCCCTTCCACATTCTCTGCTGACATTATGAATATGAATGTTATGTTTACAAGCTAATTTTAGCAGCATTTATAATGTTTTGAAAATTCTTCTTCTTGAACTTGGCGAAGGATGTAGGATGAGGGGACGAATTTATAAATATTGGGCATATATATGGACAAGATGAGACATGAAAGAAAGAGAGAGCAAGGGACACGAGGAACAGCGTCACTTGGTCATTTTAGCCAATCTGGATGGTATAATAATTTCCTATCGACACAGCATGGGACACCTTAATTGTAGCACTGCCCTAAGTTAGACAGACATTTTTGTGCTGCACAACAATTCATCGTCAGACATGCAACATTAATTTTAAATCAATAAAATCTTTTCCGTTTTCTGTTTTTACGGTACTCAATTCTGACAAAGCACAGACGCCAAACATTGTGGAACATTAACCTCGGCGCAGATTTCTATGCATTTTGCACTTGTCACGTGACTAATTGCACCTCGCAAGGAGCGTATTTAACCCCAATGTAGAGCAGCGTAGGTAATTTTTGTGTTGCGCTGCCGAAAGACCATATTTCAGGCCCCAGTGTATCATAAACATGCTGGAATATGGGTTAAAGGCTCAGTTTAAGTGTTGCTCTGGTAGCTAGCATGAGAAGAGTAAAATAATTGTTTCAAGACTACTGAGTTTGTCACAGTCTATTTCCTCTAAAAATAAGCACTAACAGTAGATACACCTACCTGTTATTTCTGCCAGTTTAGAGTGTACCAAATACATTTCAAAGATTACCCCTAGAAAGCTGCTACAAGTTAGGAAAGTATACATATTTTAAAGTTGTACTGAACTGAAACTGTTCAAGGCTGGTCTTAAAATGTCTTCTTTCTTGAACATGAAAACAAAAATAAAATTTGTTACTGCCGAATCTTTAACGTCACTATTTTTACTGCTTCGCTGCGTACTAATATACTGGTTGGTGGCTTCTGATCTCTGCAAATATTCAGTATAAGTTCAGATTTTCTAATTTAATCATGCCAAAATTCAAATTATTATTGCCACCATTTTATTTTCATAGAGTGACGTCAAATAAGGACAAGAAGAAAACAAGAGACGTGTTATTTAATTCCAGTTCACGCTGATATGAGCGCTGTTCCTTCTACAGTAGCACATTGCTCAATGGGTAGTTTTAGTTTTATATTTGGTTATTTATCAATTGAAATACAAATAATCATGATTTTAGAAGATAGTTATGTTCTTTTAGTTATTATTTTGATAAATTAAAATTTAAAATGTTTATAAACACATTGTAATGCTATTAGCCTAAGAGAAATTTAGTCCATACATTTATAACCACAGTAGAAAATAGATATATAAGAATGTGAATTTTGCTGGTGTTTCCAGTTAATGCCGTTGATAAAATGTCTCGCACTACAACAGTGCTAAAAAGCTGTACTTTCCCATATTGACCTTTTGCAATATTTGGTCACGTCCCTCCAAAACAGTAAATGTAAAAAAAAAATTAGTATTAAATTTTGTGTATATATACATTTCAGTCCAAAATGAAAAGTGAATCTAAATTAATGGGGTCTGACTTTCAACAGTGATTTACATGTTAAAGTGCCTTAAAACTAACATGATATATGGTACTATTGTTGCCATAGAGTAAACACATAAAAAATTGCCTCTGTATTTTATGAGACCAGCTATTTGATCATGATCACATTAAATCTTAAAATCTAGAATTCATAAATCTTTAAAAATCACAAACAATTTTATGTCTATAGAATAATGAAATGTATCTGCATACACAAGACATGGCAAACAAAAATACACTCGTTATATCAGCTCAAATTATGATATGCCTCATTGTACTCACATGGGAAGTACTTTTCCAATTTCGTTATCCTTAGACCCCCTACAATGTTGGTATTTTTTATTTTTTTTTTTTGTTTAAAAAATAATAGTAAGGTCTGATCCATGGTCTACAATATATTTGTTTTCAGTGTGTTGGTTGGCATGAGTTGGTGTAATGTTAAAACACTGCACTCACAATCAAGTGAATGCAGGTTCAATTCCTATCAGGGCCTTGCTGCTCTTTAAAGTGTGGACAAAAAGATTGAGTTATTAAAATATCTTGATTAACTAGAGAAATAAGAGATAAAATTGCTTAGTTAATGGTTTTAGATTACCAGTATCACACTTTGAAACTTAAATTAGTTTATTGTTAAACAGCGTTGGATAACACATTTTAATCAGTTGCAGATATGGTGTGATATCTAAGTATCTGGATCCTGTTGCTAAGCACAATATTGTACCAGCTGAAATGTGACAGTGACTCATAGTGAATTCAACGGTTATGTTGTTGTCTGTGCTTTACATCTAGCGTTATCAGTACTTTGGTCTGTGATATTGGCGACATTGCCACTTTCTGGGCTAAGAAAATGTTATTGTGTAAAGTGTATCCCAGTGTAGAGTAAGTTTAGCCATGATATTTGCCACTTTGACTATCAGCTTCAGTTTCAATTTATTTTTAGATTTGTGAGTTTGTTCCTGTGTTTGTATTGTAAGTATCTTCATTCTTTGGTCCACACATTTGCCATACTCTTTGTGATTTCCATTTGCAACTTAGCTGAGACCTGCAGTATTGTCATTTTATTTTTGTTCAGTTTCTTGTCTCACAGGCGGCAGTGGGATTAGTGTCCGTTCTAACCTTTCAAGTTGACCTAATTCTAGAACACCATTTCCATTAAATGTCATATAAAATTTATTTTTGTGTAAAATTATTACAAGACCGTATTCAATAACAGCACTGTATTACTATGCACTTTAAGAATTTGTTTTGTGAAAGAGAGAGCATTTTTTTTAAATGTAAATTTTTATAAATCAGTTACACAAATCATGACAATCAAACTAGGAAAGAATAAAATGTTTACTGCAAAATTTCATAGTTCAAAATTTCACAAGGTGGTTAATTTCACTAATGTTGTGGTATTTATGGTTGAAACTGTTCACACATTTGCAGTTGAGGATTTAATGGAACAAGTGACAAATTCGGGAAAACATTATTTATTTAGACTTAGTACAATTGAAAATGCTAGGCTGCAAACCTCTTGCATCATCACTGGACATTGTTGGAACAATGCTGCGATATTTAAGAAGAAGAGTGGCCATGCCGTTCTGCACCTGGTGGCTATGTACGTGAGCTGAAACTAATTTAATAGTCCAAATGAAAATTAACAGATTTTCCGCCTGCGGGTGCTGATCATGTACGTTAAATTTGTCGCTCCAGGTTTATATACCATTGCAGAAATCGGACAGCAGCCCTTGCGTTGCGTCTACTCTTGACTGTGCTACAAAATAATTTGCTCAAACCAAGGTAGCGACATGCGACTATCAGCCAACTATGGCAATAATGCACGTCTGCTACTACATCTACAACTTGCCCATGCCTACGTTTCTTCAATAACTTAGCCACTAACTCAAATATGCCGACCTAAATTCCAGGAAACAAAACTGAATAATTGCCTTTTGTTTAACATGCCATGCACACATAATGATAAAGATTTTGAATATTCAGTTTCGACTATCTAAGACTGCATGACCCTGTGTTGACATGAAATGTAAGTCTTGCCTTCAGATTTTGTGAAATAATTTGTAATTTGATTTTCTCCATAGTAACACATATTTCACATATGAGTTTATTAGACTCGAGTTCGAAAGGGATCATGCTTAGATATTTCAGTCAGGTTCATAAATGGTAATACTGGTTATTACAAAAAAAAAAAAACTATTTGTAGGCTTCAGTAAAAAAAATTATATATATAGGCTAACGACTTCTATAAACAACAAAGAATGATAACTGAAATTTGTAAACCGATAAACATGAAATTAGTTTAGCTGTTACCAGAATAAACAATGGTCGACCTGACCTTTCCAATAATCAAACTAGGCAGAATAGTAGTCAAAATATGTCTTACCAGGGATTTTAGTTTTGACCGGGACCTCTCAAGTTTCCTTTTTGGATGACAAATACAAAAAAAACTTCCATTTTCTTTTTCTTTTTTCCGGACTTCAGTTCTTTTCTAAGTACGTCGCTTGTTTATTTTTTTTTTTTTTCAATAATACTCACTATATCTTACATAGATAAAATAAAACACAACACAACTTGTTCTGGTGTGGGGATACTATGTTTATAGATAAATGATTAGTTTAACTTTATCCAAGCTTTTAAACAAAATGAAATTGAAATTCATTACCATCTGTAACAAAGAAAGTATAAAACAACAGATACGATACTCAACAAGTCCTTTTCGCAATCTACAGAGGTAGGCCTATTAGTGTAAATTTTTATGTAACCCAACAATACTGTGGTTTACTTTTTGAGGTCATTACAATTACAAACACTTGGTATTTAGTTAAATAACTTTTTTGTGATACATTTTTAGTACAAAACTCTGAAAAAATGAAAAATTATCTAATGCTTTTCATTTATTGATCTAATCAATGTCTGTAATGATTACAATTTTTAAAACTGTTTATTAAATGTTATATTGTATTTGTTCACATCTCTGTAATTTGTTTCTTTTTAATACAAACTAAAATTTAGCAGATGAAACTGTATTGTTTTAAAAGATAAATAATTTTTAATAATGTAATTTGAGTTTAAGTGTGACAGCCTACCCAAGTGCCTGATAATTAAGGAGCCTGCCTAGTTGATAGATTAGTACTGTTTAAAGATGCTTCATTTATTCCAATTTCTCAAAGAATAATACACCTTCGACAATAGAATATTTTTTGTAGCAAAGACAGAAGTCTTATCTTTATTGCTAGAGTACAAGTTTTTATACTGAAATATCAACATTTTCTTATATTGCACGTTATTCTGTTAAATAAGTAATTTACTTATAAAGGCGGTTCGGGATAAAGTGAGCACTCAAAAATGCCGTGCTAGAGTTCTGTTTTCAGCCAATTAGTATCTTTCTGCGCGTAACGTATAACGTCAGGAATATCTAACCTCTCTGGACACGTCACTTGATGTTTCCGCGTGTAAGATAAATTGTGCAGTCAGTATGAATCGATACAGTTTAATAAAAAAAGGTTTATTAATTATATAAAATACAATTGTTTCGGTTGATTGTGTCTCTATTGTATTTAAATAGGAAACTACATGGAACTATATTGCGTAATTTCGCTGCCAACCATACAAGTAGTAAGGCAACTATAGTCAATGTTGAATTATATACAGTAACAGCTAATGATATATTTCAAAGGTTAAATTTTTAGTACTCACTTTATTCCGAACGACCTATAGTAACCTAGGTGCATCCTTTGTGAATACATTTCTGTTTTTAAATCCTTTAGTAATTAATTTTTTGTGAGAAAACTGACTAAAAGCAAGGCATGTTTTCATATTTTCTGTCCGTTTTACTCTTCTACACTCACAGATAATGTCCTTCGATCAATGTCCCGTCTTGGTTTCCACCCTCAGAGTGCCATCCAAGACAAGAACTCGTTCAGATGTTGCTCTAAGTTTACATCCGCCAACCACTTGCTTGGGTTTCATATATGTTGGGAAGGAAGGGACTCCCTTAAGCCTCGAGGCTTATGAGAAGTTATCATGTGATTTTTTTTTTACTTGCTGCTGGCAACAAAGGGAAGCATAGTGGATGATGATATGTGTGTCAAGAATTGAAGAATAAAAACAGTATCGTTTTTCCTATAATTTTATTTATGGAAAGAATATGGAAAATACCTCTACATTTCTTTTTTAGGAATAGGGTTGGTAATTTAACCAGATAGAGCAGTTGAGAAGAGCCAACTTTTATTTTGAGAGCTTCCGAAACCATTTTTCTAATAAGGGTGCTGTAGTTTACATAACTTAAAAGCATATTTTGAAGTGTGTTTTACTTTAACAGACAAAGATACACATAGGTTGTAAACTTAATATCTACAGAGTTAAAGTGTTTGTTCGTACGAGGAGCATATCTGGCACACCTAACTCTTTGGCATGTAACGAATGCGGACACGAGACGTTTGTGACCATGCAGTACACCACGTTTGTATGTGTATGAAGCACAAACGCAACACAAGAACAGTTACCAGTATGCAGCCCCCATACGTGATGTGGTACACTAAAGGAATGCGTGTTCCATGCCTGTGACAACCAGGGGTGTTGCAATGGATGCCGGTCACGTCGAGCATCTGTTGTGACGACTAGTTCAGGGACATGAGGCCAGTAGGTGTAGTACACCACAACGTGGTAGGTATTCTGTTTACCACCTGTGTCTGTACGACCGATATGTCTTATTTTGATGCTTACTACACTGTCTGTAATTATTGGAACCTTTTTACGTGATATCATGTGTTTGTGTGTGTGTGTAAAATTATTATTACAGGAATGCGAATGCAAATATTGGGGTATGCAGAAATTAGTTTTCTTGAGAACCTTGGTGATTCCTCATGTGTATATTATGTTTATTTTACCTGGCTTAAAGAATTGATCCACACGAAAAACTGGCACAAGAAAACTATTTTTATGGAATCGTGCTTTGATTTTCAAATGACAGTTATTGACAGTGCACTTGATAAGTTTTCTGCTTGGAAAAGGCAAATAACTACAGTGGAAACCACGGGACATGTTGTCCGGTGTTGATAGATAAATTACTGGTCCTGACTAGGATAAGTTGGAAAGACTGCAACACAAGTCTGAGTTGTGTACTCAGATAGCCGTGTTTTACTGATCTTGTAGTGATAAAAAAACTTTTAAAATCATAAAATGTTCTTTTAACTCCTTACCTGTGACATTTGACTATAGTCAAATATACAAACTATTGCTGAACTGCGACATGCGACTAGTCTAACACCAAATTAAATGACTCTCTAAACTCTAGGTATATGGTTTTCTTGCTGCAAATTAACTAAAAATTAACTATTTATAACAATATAATATTTAAAGAAAATTTTTTACACTATCTTGGCATAGTTAAAAAATGTTATTCCGCAGCGAAAGAGTTTAAAAAAAAAAGCTGTACCTGTGTTTTTGGAATACTTGGTAGCTCTACGGACCTCATCAAGAAGACTGTGTGTGACACTGAAAATGAATCATGTATGTTTGGCGAGTGTATGAATGCCTATCAGTTGAAGTTCTTAGAAGCAAATTTAACCTGGGAAATGCAGAACAAACTATCACTTACCACCAGCAGATAAAAGATCGGAGTGATCTTGTGACAGTTATGGTGAGCTGTGAAGAGTATGAAGAATATCTCATGAGCAAAATAAACACATTGAAAAGCCATCACTATTTAACGAAAATGCAGTCGAAGTTTTTCAAAATAAATATGAAACTGTACAAACTAATGAATGTGGTATTGTTGGCGACTAAAGTTTTTGTCATACAGGACAAGGTATAAAGTTATAACTGGGCGAACAGCCAGGCAACATTGCATCCGTTTTATATTTATTACGAAGGTGATGATGGGTGTACCTGCTGTCAAATTGTATGCTATATTAATACCTGCTTAAACCACAACACAGCTACAATTTAAGCATTTAGGAAAAAAGTTGATACCAGTCATAGTCGGACATCAACCCTAGTATCAATAAAGTTATCTATTTCTCAGATGGTGCTGCACAACAGTAAAAAAAAAAACAGAAGAAAAACCAAGATGATTTTGGCCTCTGGCGTAAGGCCACTTTTTTTTGCTTCAAATCATGGTAAAGGGCCAGGTGATGGAGTAGGTGGGCAGTGAAATGGTTATTGGCAAAAGCAAGTATACAGCACACTATCACAAACCACATTACGACACCAGAAACAATGTACCAGTTCTGCAAGAATAATATAAAGACTTTGTCTTTGTTACTACAGACACTGAGACATCACTGCTTCATTCCTTAAGGGCGTTCAAGGGGGTAAAAATTCATAATTTTATATTTGTATAAAATAGTGTTAGTTTTGTAGACATTACTTCAGAGAACATTAACATCTAACGGAAAAAAATTAGCTCATCTAGTTTTCCCGTAATGTCACTTCAAAGTCAAAATTTGCATATTTTTACTTCATACAAAACTTGAAAACCAGTAAATATAATGAAATGGAAAAAATCTCA
>PNEQ01057199.1:0-18640 GCA_003012365.1 Medauroidea extradentata
CTCCGGATGTGTGGGAAACAAAGTGGGACTACTGTGATATAGTGGTTAGAACACTCGCATACCGTCATGCTGAACTGAATTTTTTTCCTGGTGTAGTTACTCCGGATGTGTGGGAAACAAAGTGGGACTACTGTGATATAGTGGTTAGAACACTCGCATGCCATCATGCTGAACTGAATTTTGTTTCCTGTTGTAGTTACTCCGTATGTGTGGGAAACAAAGTGGGACTACTGTGATATAGTGGTTAGAACACTCGCATACCGTCATGCTGAACTGAATTTTGTTTCCTGTTGTAGTTACTCCGTATGTGTGGGAAACAAAGTGGGACTACTGTGATATAGTGGTTAGAACACTCGCATACCGTCATGCTGAACTGAATTTTGTTTCCTGGTGTAGTTGCTCCGGATGTGTGGGAAACAAAGCGGGACTACTGTGATATAGTGGTTAGAACACTCGCATGCCGTCATGCTGAACTGAATTTTGTTTCCTGGTGTAGTTGCTCCGGATGTGTGGGAAACAAAGCGGGACTACTGTGATATAGTGGTTAGAACACTCGCATACCGTCATGCTGAACTGAATTTTGTTTCCTGGTGTAGTTGCTCCGGATGTGTGGGAAACAAAGCGGGACTACTGTGATATAGTGGTTAGAACACTCGCATGCCGTCGTGTTGATCTGAAACTCGTTTCGTGAGGGCCTATACTGGAAAATACAGCTCGAACGTTCGTGTACGAATCGTTTCGAATGGTCAAATTCGCATACGAACTGGCCTAGATGAAAAGATGTATGCTCCACTGTCTCGAACTCGTATACGAAATAAGTGTACGAAGTGAACACCGTTGGTCAACAAGATTGCGGCTATTCGAATGTCTATCTCGATAATGGCCGTGGATGAACAGGTCTGGACTCTCGCCTGGATACTTGACCCCCTTGTTGTTTGGCTGTAGTTCACCAAGTTACCGAGAATATTGTGTTTTATTGGCGCTGATGTTAGGGCGGTTGGACTAAACTCCGCCCACTTCCTTTCCGCTAAGATAAACAATTTATCAAAACGTATTTTTTTATCAATTTATGAAATACTTTCTTCTCTCACAAATTTAAGAAAAGGCTCCAGCAATCTTTATTTACTTTATAAATTTAACAATGAAAAAATTGAACGGAGTTTGAGTCCGACCGCCCGGAAAACAGTGCCAAAAATACGACATTCTCGGTAACTTGAACTACAGCCAAACAACAAGGGGGTCAAGCAAAATACATTGTTAGATAGGCGAGTGTCCAGACCTATTCTTCTACGACTGTGATCTCGACTTACAAAATATGAGTTTCTGTGATAACTAATCAGTGTGATAACAGAATCTTAATATTAGCAGAAACAATGTGAGCGTGACCAACTCGACCAAATTGAAAAGGCAATGTCGTAAAAATTGAAAAACAGGATTTCTCGCCATACGTACAATAAATATAATTTTGGGGCATAGCTTGATCTAGTATTCGTAGTGCAATGGTTGCGTGCTGGCTTGTAAACATAGATATTCGGATACTTAACTCCCTGCAGATATATTTTTTTTAATTTCAATAAATGCATTAAGAATCTCATGCTAGAAAAATCACTGTACGAAATATTAATTAATTTTTCGTAATTTTCTGTTTTAAACGCAATGAAACGAATCTTTTTCTTCTGTTTGCAAAGACGAAGCAACTACCAAATGTATGCATTACGCTTCTCCGGTAAATTACATTAATTAACATCATATTTTCTGAGAATGTAATTTTTAAAATATATAACACATATTTGAACATTAAGAGTTATTCTTTTCTGTTAGGTAGGTTAAATAAAAACACTTTTAGAATTAGGCGAACGAAACGAAGGCTCCAAGAAACTAATGCTTAAGTTACATAGTTTTAACTTATAATAATGTAGTTACGATACTGATTTCACGTAATTAATTTGAGGCAGTTTAATTTAGAGAAAATTTTGTTGAATTTTATGTAAGAGGCGAAATACCTACTTCTAACATGTAAAATTTTTTGTCTCAGTATTTTACTTAAATAAAATTAACTACCCGCATTAATTGTTCAACAGCCGTCATAATTATAAAATATTACGAGAACTTTATTCTCGGGTTTCTGTATAATGAGCAAAGAAAATGGAGAGAAACAACAAATGTCTGCTACTACACCATTTATCATAACATCGTTGCTTGTTGAACTTTGTGAGATTCAACAGCGAATGTTTAAATTTTATTTTACACTGTTACAACTGTTCACAGACGAAAAAGAAAACGTATATGAATACACAAATAATATAAAAAACCTCTGTACGTAGATACAGTTATGGAACCTAGCACCCAGTTATCTTTTCCTACGATTAATTACCCGCTCTTTATATGTTTATCTTTTTTATTGTACTGCCAGTTTCTTAGTGCATTTTTGTTAATAATTTACTGAGTTTTTTTGAAGACGCAAATTTGTATGTTTCAGTCAATCGCAAAAATTTGCGACTCGTAACATGCAATGTGAGTGGCTTTAACTAAAAATGTTCGAATATTAATTTTGAAATAGCTCATTCAGAATTAATAAATTCAGTATTATTTAGTGATTAAGAGAGTGTAAAAGTTTTTTTTTTTTGTAAAATAAACATACTATTGCATTTTCAACACATAACTTAATTAGTGGCGAGTTTCTATTTAAACATTGCTGAGAACTTTATATATATATATATATATATATATATATATATATATATATATATATATGAATATTGTTGAAATGTTGCTCCACAGCTTCAGTTTTTACGGCTTCACGTATGCGAAATCCCAAATTCGGCTGCCTGCCACCACTCTAGTAGATTTTCGTACACGAATCTCGTGTACGAGGACGGCAGAATGTTCAAGCATAGCAACAGCGCATTTCGAGCGGTCAGGCGGGCGATTCGCATACGAATTAAAACTCAAGCATAGGCCCTCTGGTTTGGTTACTCCGGATGTGTGGGAAACCGTAGCGGGACCACTGTGGTACGGTGGTTAGAATACTCGCATGCAGTCATGCTGAACTGGTGTGGTTGCTCCGGATATATGGGAAACTAGGGGAGGGGGGTACCTCTGTGGTATAGTGGTTAGAACTCTCGTATGCTATCGTGCTGACCAGAAACTCGTTTCCTGATGTGGTAGCTCCAGATATATTTAAGAAACGCGAATGACTTATATTTCAGTGTTTTACCAAAGTTGGTACACATATTATAAACGATGCTGACTTGTCTTTTGTGTATTTCGTTCAATATTCTTACATATTTTCAAAACTATGCCCATTTTTTTAGTACTGCTTCTTATATTTTGGGAAATATTTTACCGAATGTCAACAAATTTGTTTCCCATGTACTAGATACAGACCAGTTTTTGCCTTTGTATGATTCGTTCATCCTGTTTTCATATTTTGAGCATATTAATATATTTATTGGTATACATTTCTTTCAGCACTTCGTCAAACTTGGTACACATATTCTGCATGCAAACCGGACTTGATTTTTGGATATTTCGTTTATTATTCTGTAATATTTTAAAAAACAGCCACAATTTCTGTATCCTTATGTTAGAAAGACATTTCAAAAAATTTTCCCCAATTTATTAAACTGATTACTTGCATTTACTTGGGAAGCTACTCATCGTTTGTATATTATTCGTGTATCTTACGTCTAAATCAATTTTATCAATTAATACACCGTGACATTGTGGGGTAAATTTAATCACTCAAAATTTTAGTATTTGTGTCATTTAGTAAAGAAAATATTTAAATGTTAACTCTATGTTTTAAAGAAGCTATTACAAACACTAGGTTCTAATAATCTACTTATTTACCAAAAGACCCTAAAACCAAAATTTCTAATGGTTAAAGTAACGCCAAAAATGTACAAAGTAACCCCGGTTTACGGTACCTAGGTTACGTAAACGATTTGAACATACAGGGTTAATTTGTACACACTTTGAGGCTTATCAGCTATGTTGGTATCTTCTTATTTTGTTTTCGACATCTTGATAGATTTTATTTATAAAATATAATAACTTTGGTGTTGTAAATCTACCAGAAACAAATACATCGTATGTTGGAGAGATAAAAAATTTAAGAAGAAAAAAGAGATGTCTGTGTACAATTTTTCCAAACACATTCTAGAATGAAAATTGGAGTTGTACGGGCTTGTAGTTAGATAACATTTGTTGGTCACCTTTTTTTATGAACTGGTTTAATGGAATTACAGTTATCTGTTGTCAAACGTGTTTCAATATTTACCTGGAACTTTGAAAGTAAAACTGAGATAATATATTTTTGCTCATAGTAATTATTTGTGATGAAAGACTAATTTATCATTTTTATTCAATTTTAAAGCCCCTAATTAACATGTAAACCTGTTATTTAAATTTAGGATAGTAATTTTTTTCTCTTATCTGTATTTGCAAAGAGTACTGCTTACTGAGGTATTCAGCAGGATATCTATGTTAAGGAATGTTAATCAGTAACTTACTCTGCTTAATTTGTTTCTCTAAGTAAGAGATGTTTTTTTCTTTCTCTGAGGCGTTTGTTTGAAACGACGCTTTTGTCGGCATGCTTTTTATCTTTCTTCTTGGCTGGACTCCCATACTGATAAGACGTTTGCGGCAGGCAATTAAGATGACGCCTGTTAGCCACCATCCTAAAGATAGGAACTCTTGGGAGCGAGTTTAAGTTGTATTAAATTTTATTAAAATATTGCCGTTTTCAGAAGAGGCATAAACTTTTCTAGCTAATTAGCTGTTTTAGTGAGCTTCAAGACAGCGTGGGAAGCACGTAAGACATCGCTCACGAACCTATCATGCTGACTTTTCATAAAAATAAATAAATTTTGGCTTTGCTATAACTAGTGGAAAACTGTTAAATTTGAACTTTAATTTTATTATTTTTATGCCTCTATCGCTGTTGCATTTTCCGTAAATTTTAACATGGTGAAATTACCGTACAGACTGGGAACTCTTAAGTCTAACCAGAGGTATGAGTAAAGCGTCCTTGCTCATGCCGACTGAACGAAGCCGAGTAAAATGTATGTATTAATGTTTGTTGGAAGCATAGAATGTGTTTTTGTGTCATGTTGGGAGAATTTATTGTCTAAAATTCACGCAACTTTTTATGTAGGGAATGGTACCAAATATGACTATCTTTTGCTACAGTCATCAGTTCTCTCTTTCAAATAAAATTGAATATTTTTCTATTAGTAGTGTACTGTGTCTTTTTGATGTCTACTATTATAATATATATAAAAGTCAATAATAATACACTTATTCACTATACTGGTATGATGACTGCTGTTTTTCAGAGATCAGAAAATACATCCTATTTTAGACTACTGTGAAAAATACGAGTAAGTACTTGTGGTAATACGTTAGCATTGTTAAAATTAGAGAAGATGTCCGAGAATAATTTGAGCCTAATTTCACCAGTATTTCACAACTGCTCCATCTTACAAAAAGATTTTTTATTTTTGTATAAAAGTACCTATAAGAATACAGAATATCACTGCATACACTGAGAAACACGCAATAATTGTTGCAAAAATATTATCCGTTACTTTGTTCTAAATGTATTCTATTACTGAAAAAAAATTTTTTTAATTTTATGCACTTAGAGATAGTTAAGGTTTACATGCGCACCGAATTATACCTGAAAACATTGTAGTTATATTGCTAAACTGAGTAAATATATCCAGGAAATGCCCATGAAATTAAAGTAATGTGCAATAATTCAAGCAAAATATTTTCAAAGGTAGATTACTATTGCCATGTGACTCAAAATTATAAAGTTCCTTATGATAACAATTAGAAAAAAATATGTGTGACCATTATCTGAATGGAAGACGTTATTTCTGAGGAATTTTGATCTATACAAATAAATAAGATTTCCTTTGAGAAAGGGAATTCAGTAACACGTACTGACATTCCAGAGATTTCACAAATACATAATTCAAATAAAGTTAAGTAAATTTTTACTGTGATACTGTCACGGAACTCTATAATTAGTCAAATTTAGCAGGGCAGAAAAATTTAGAAGCACATGACCTCTTTTCAAAGGGTCCATTCAAAAAAAAAAAAAAAACATTTTCACTACATTTTATAGTTATTAATTGACAATGTTATTTTTAATGATTTAAATTTTATTTTTACAACTGACGTATTCAACTTATAAGATGGAATTATATTACTCCTAATACGTTAAGGAAATATTTCAAAGCAATGTAATTGAATTAATGTGTGTATATGTGTATATGCAGATATATGCATATGTGTATATATGCAAGTGTATCACAATGCAGGAATCTATGGGTTCGATTCCCGACCCCGCCCATCTTTGTTCCTGTTTCCATGGTTTCCCGATATCACTCCAGGAGAATGATGGTTTGGATCCCTTGATATTGGTCATGGCCGATTCCTTTCTCGGTTGTCTGACATTGTTCAGTTCTTTGTGTTACTGTATCTAAATGATCTTAGCTGTTGATAAGATGTTAGGCCTCCATTCTCTCCCATCCCTCAGTCATAGCAAATGGTACGGCAGCCAGCCATTCAAACGTGTATGCCGTATTACCTACGTAGTAAGAAGTGTGACTACAGCCCACTTTTTTACTTTTGGTCCTACGCATTTACAACAAGGCAACTTTTTTTACTTCTGACGTGCTTTTATAACAGAAAACCGCATTAGAAGTTCGTAATTCCTCTTGGTAGAAAAGTGGCATGTAATAACAGGGGAAGCCACCCTAGTATTTTTTATTAGGGTGAAAGGTATTGATGTGGCTCTAATGTTTATTTCAAGGTCCCGGTGGTATAAAACAATGCTCAAATTGTCATTATTAAATGCATCTTCATTTACATTATTTTACAAAAATACACTAAATTTTTCACGATTAAGGGCTTATACCTCCCTTAATATTAGTTTAAAGTACAAAGTGTCCCGTACATTTTCTATTTGATTTTTCGTAAGGAATCACCTCCCGAAGTTTGTCGGTAGAATTCAGCCCCACTCTGTATAAACACACGCACGCGCACACACCACTACTACACAGAACACACATTCACTAGCAACATATAGCCTAACTAAGTATTGAATCTGAGCAGGAAAAATGCAATGATTTGGCCTTTAAGTGGCCCAGAAAACGAAATAAGGATGAATATTCAAGAGGATGTGTTTCTCTCATAGGCTGGCTAAACTGCCATTCTTGCAACTTACGTACTGTCGTCACCACTCGTTGCCTTGAAGAGATACTAATAATTCACTCATCCAAACACGAAACTCTAAGGTACGCTGCCCACTTCAGAGTAATAATGTTAGGTGTGTATATATATATATATATATATATATATATATATATATATATATATATATAGACTATATATATATATATAAATCCCTAACATTATTACTGCCATGGTATTGAAAAGTCGGCCTTTAAGAAATATAGGCTCAATGAAATTAACAGAAATTATTATTGGTGGCATTTCCTATGAGTATGTGATACACAGATACTGCATATAAATTAACATGTGATTCCCTATCGTTGACGTCGTTAAAATTCATGGATACGCAGCGTCCTTACAGGGTCAACTTAACTGCGTTTGAAATGTACTGCGGCAAGTAGTGATTATTCCTTCTTTTTACGAAGCTACTTAAACTGATTTATGTGCACGTATTATCTGTATCTCTACGGTATAAGAGGCAAACGAACTATGTTGCTATAATGTTATAAATTAAATACGCTCATAAAATTATTATTTCAAAGTCAGATTACTTTATCTGGAAAAATTTCCAACTATATTGGAAAAGAAATAAAAATATATAAACATACATTTGTCTTTAAATCCTACCTTCCATAAACGAATCTTAGAGCCGTCAATTTAATTTCAATCAGAAATAATTGTAAATACAGCCCACCACGTAAGTGATAGGCATGTAGAGGTATTACTGCATTTCATATGTTGGTGACCAGTACCCTTAGCAATCAATCAATTTTGTGACTCGAAACACATACACTCAAATGCATTCTACTGAAAGCGGGGTAACTTGGAATTTTTGTTTAAAAATTAAATGTAATTTCATGTGAACACTTACTGTTTACAATTTATTTGAAAGGGCTTTTATTACTTAAGGCTTCTATATGCGGAATAAAAAATTTTCTAAGTGTCCTCCCGTATGTTCCAAGTTAACCCATTTCACAGTTTTAATGTACTTGCTAAGTGATTGTGACATAGACGAAGCACAAATATACAAGATACACAAGTCAAATACAGGCTTAAGGAACTGGTGTGTACCTAAACATTTCGCATCAAACACCAATAATGGCTGCGTACATTAACTATTAAACAACGAATCAATCCCATCTATCTTATTCAACGTCCCATAGAAGACATCAGGAAGGAATCATAAATTCAGATATTGAAATCAAAGATTGTCTTAGTGCAGAACACAGTCCCGCTTCTGGTAGACATGAATAATAAATGGTTTTATGGTGGATCGATCACAGCACCTGTTGCCGACTGGCGGTCCCATTGAAGTTCCTGAGTCGTGGCCTACTTCCGCTGGAAACATAACTAATAAATTATTTTGTATCCTTGATGTTTAAGGTGCCGAGTAGCGGTACACGAGGGCGTGTAGACTGTTCCCAGCAAACACAAAGAGTACAAACCGGAATCAGGCCGACTCCGGCTAGCCGGAAAAGTAGACAGCGGGCCGATGTCTTTTGCCGGAGTCCAGCCGATGTCTTTTTGGACCAGTGGCAAACAGATTGCCGTCAAGTCAGAAAGACACCATACCGATTCTGGCAAGACGTCAAAAATATATCAGGCCAACTGCAGTTATATGTCTTTCAGAATACCAGCCCGATGAAGGCTTGACGTCTTTACAGGCACTGAACCGACGACTGCTAGATGTCTTTCAGGACACCGGACAGTCAACGGCCAGATGTCTTTTGGGACACCAGAAAAGTACCAGCTGGATATCTTTCAGGACACCAGACTGGTAGCGGTTGGATGTCTTTCAGGATACAGTACCAGCAACAGCTGGAGGACTTTCACAACATCAAAGCTAATTGCCTGGACAGCTACCGGTAAGATATCAAATAGATGTCTTGCCGTTAGCAAAGACGATGGATGGCCGGTGTCATAAAAGCAGCAGGCCGATGATGGCTAAGTGTCGGAAAAGACACTGGACCATTGACGGCTGAGTGTCGGAAAAAACACCGGGCCATTGATGGCTGAGTGTCGGAAAAAACCCCGGGCCATTGATGGCTGAGTGTCGGAAAAAACACCGGGCCATTGATGGCTGAGTGTCGGAAAAGACACCGGGCCGTTGAAGGCTGAGTGTCGGAAAAGATACCGGGCCGTTGATAGCTGAGTGTCGGAAAAGACACCGGGCCGTTGAAGGCTGAGTGTCGGAAAAGACACCGGGCCGTTGAAGGCTGAGTGCTGGAAAAGAAACCGAGCCGTTGATGGCTGAGTGTCGAAAATGACATCGGGCTGTTGAAGGCTGAGTGTTAGAAAAATACACGGGACCAGTGATAGCTGGGTGTCGAAACTTGGAGGACAGGAGATGGCCAAACATCAATGCAAATGTATTTCCAAAAAGTTTCAAATGCATGTTAAAAATATTTTCTCTAGTGTTTCGTCCATGTCACCACATACGTGATGTAATCATTCAGTGTTAAATTTTGATGTTACATGAATAGAACATGTTGGGCTCGAACCAGCAATATTCTCGTTCAAAGTCCTTCGTACTAACCACAACACCACACAACTTATTGGAATTTACACATGACACATATCAACACGTAACTGTTACAGGAATACTGCTGATTTAAGGGTGAGTTTGCAGACAGGTACTGTACACTGGGTTTGCTTATTGTTTATCAGTAGTATTCTTAACACATAATCATTAAACGAGTGTCATGTGTCAGTAATAAACTATAAAATGAATCATTTATGCAATAATAACATATTTTTATTCACAAGTTGTTAACCATCGAAATTCAAAGAGCATATCAGTGTTCGTTCAATATTTCTAAAGTATCATTAAAACTTCCTTAAAAGACCACAGGTCAGTATCATTCCCGCGACATACAACCATGTGTCATAAAACTGACTTCTAGTGATTGTCTATTTAATGACAGTAAATCTGTGTCTGGGTAAAGACATCATGCCGGTAACGGGATAGTATCTTTTTGGCGAAAGTTTGGTGAGTGTCATTAAATGAACATCCACTGGTTGTCTTTTTAATGACAGCTTACCTGTGTCTGGAAAAATTCATCTTGTCGGTATCGGACATGTATCTTTTTGGCGATAGTTAGGTGAGTGCCATAAAATAGACATCCAGTTGTTGTCTTTTTAATGACATAAAATCTGTGTCTGGGAAATGACATCATGCCGGTAACAGGCTGGTATCTTTTTGGCGATAGTTGGTGAGAGTTGTCTTTTTAATGATAGATTACCTGTGTCTGGAAAAAGACATCTTGTTTGTATAGGGCCGGTATATTTTTTGCGATAGTGGTTTAAGTGTCGTACATAATACGGTCGGCCACTGTCTGTTTAACGACTTCTAACATGTGTCTGGAAAAAGATATATTGCCGGTAATGGGCCGATATCTTTTTGTTACTGTTGGTTGAGTGTCTTAAAAAAGACATCTGACCGGTGTCTTGTTCATGACAGATTGTCAGTGTCTGGAAAAAGACATCATGCCGCTAATGGGAGATTACTTTTTAGCGACTGTCGGTTTAGTGTCTGAAAAAGGCAGTGTTTTCATTCAAAATTGTTTGAGTGGCGGAAGGACATCAGGCGGGTGTCTTTTTAGTGACTGCTGTCTGGTGTCTGGAAAAATACAAGAAGTCGGTGTCGGCCCGCTGTCTTTTTGTGTTCTGCAGACACTGGAGGACAGTTCAGACAGTGGGAAGACGTCTTGCCGACAGTTTGTGTTTGCTGGGTTGCTTTCTCGCTTCCTACCATTACTGAGATATTACCACCAGGATCGTCCTGGAAATTTTGGCGGTCTAGTGTGAAATTGTTGCTGGGACTCTCTGTTTCATTGAATTTGTAAAACAATGCACAATCATATACACACGTAGCTCATACTGACAGCTTATACACGCAGTTAACATTTGACATCGATACCCCTACAGCGTATTTTAGTAACGACGTCAAGATACACCCAGGGATAACTATAAAGAAGAACAGGGCTGGCCGCGATCTAGCAAAATATTACTATTTATTTCCAAGAGGTGAACGTACCAATCGTACAAGTATATTAAGGGAGCTCCCGCTATTATAAACACGGGCACACACGCCCTTATAATAAAGACAGGCCAAACACAAAAGAAATACAAAAATTTCTACACACAGGTACAAAAATACAGGGCACGAATTGTCTCTGAAAGCGTACGTGCAGCAACACTGGGACAACACAACGGTCTAGCCGCGAACAGCATAAGTCAAAGGGGGAAAGGTTACTGTCTGTTTCACCCTAGGGCGGCTAAATCATAAAACCTCTTATGACTCTAAAACTGTTGACTGGGTGACACGAAGGTACATATAATCCAGAAGGTATGTCTTGAGCGTGCCCTTAGGACGGCTACGTCCATTCGTAAATCCAGTTATTTGACGACAGTTATGAAACTAGAGCGAACCATAGTATAGCGGGCTGAGCAAAATTAAGAGTCTCTCCATCAAACATAAGGCTCAAACATCGGGTTCTTCTCGACACGAGTCGTGACACAGAAACAACAGTTCAGCAAATACCTTAACGCACGAGGATTGGACAGGGGTAGTCTCCAAGTCCCGGCCAGACTCCCGCAAACGTCCTGCCGCCTCACCACGGTACTCAGTCGCACCACAATCCACGGATCCAAGAGGAAACCCAGCTCCACCAGCTGGAAGTAGTCTTCATGAAGGCACCCCGTAATCAGGTCAGACGGGCAACAGCCCCACACAACTTCGGCGAGGAAGGAACATCCGCCACCGAGCGCAGCCCAAACAGAACAGGCCTCATTTCAAACACGACGAACCACAAGCCAACTCCCGCGCAGAGTTGCCAACTTTTTGTGGAAAAAGTCACCAGATCGATCAGTAAAAATCGCCAGAAAATCACCAGATTTTCAGAATTGTTAAAAAAAAAAAAAAAAAAGGAAAACATAGCTTAGCACTTCTGCGGTATTTACGTGAAAATGTGTGATTTCCATTATAATGTTAAGTACAATATTGTTCAAAGCCATGCCAGACTCACGGCTCACAAAAATTACATGTCATATCATCCTACACAGTCAATAGAGATACCTATTTAAGTGAAATAAGATTGTGATTTACTTAATCTTCCATGTCGTCCTCATCCTTGTGCTCTTCAATGTCTTTGGATCTGGAAGCCTCACGTTCAGACTGGTACGCTTGAACTATTCCTATTTTTTAAAATAATTTCTTGAGGAATTACGTAGTCATAATAACACTTACTTTCAATTATCAAACCAAATTTCACCCACAAAATTGCATGAAAAGTATCAATTTTCATTCTGTTGGGCATTTGATTTTTAATCACATTTACCACGCTGAACACATGCTCAACTGCAGCATTCGAATATGGCACTTTCATTAGCCATGATTTAAAGCATTGGTCTTAAACCCACTCATTACGAAACTTTTGAGCGTAATTATTTTTGGATTTGCTCATAATAATATCCAAGAAAATGCTTAACAAAAATACGCATGCTACCGTCACTTGTCCTGGACATACTGCACTAGAATAGAATGCGTGATTGACATCGCGTCGGTAATGGCATAAACCCGCAGCCCAAGCACTGGTAGCTAGCAGTAGACAGAATGACGACGTACATTGACAGGTGTGATGACTGATAAAACTGGTGAGCAAGCATCGCATATGCTGCCTTTTAATTTTTTTAGGATGCCCCCCAGTGGAACCAATTTAGATTTATGAAACATCACTAATGTCATTGACAAAAATTACTTTTAAAATTGCAAAAAAAATAGTTTTTTCAGATTTCTGAAAATTCACCAGATTTGTCACCAAATTTTCACAGAAATCACTAACTTTTTGACTTGTCGCAAATGAAAAATTTTGCCCACCAGACAATCTTGGAAATCACCAGATCTGGTGGCAAAATCACCAAGTTGGCAACTCTGCCCGCGACGTCAGCGCAACCTCGCGGCGGTGAAGGCAGTCTTCCAAACTCAGGGCAGGCAACCCCAACAAAAAAAAACCAAAACTTAGATACCAGCGTGACAGGGCAGTAGAAAAGAAACAAACAAATAAGCACAAGCATAACGGTGTAGACATAAGCAAAATATAGGACGCAAAAATAGTAACGGGCGGCCGCACCGTTACAACATGATCGATGAATGTGACACAAAATAATCACTGGGAATATGATACCTATATACAAAGGATTGGGGATCCCTTGCGATCATTTCGTCTTATAAGCGGTACCTCCTACAGCTATGATTATAAATAATATTTTGGTTCTCGCATTTACGAATGTGGTATTCGTGTCGGACAATGCAACTGGTCGACGGTTTTCTTAGGGCTCTCCTGTTTTCCTCATCTCTTCATTCCTACGCTGTTCCATACTCACATAATTATGTCACCCCTCACCATCGCTTAAGTCCTAGATGTTAAGTGCTGACCAAAATCTCTTCAATCAAAACCATAATATAATTAGAGAAAATATTTCTCTAATCAAAACCATAATATGAATAGAGAAAACATTTCTCTACATAGAAAAAACTGTTTTGTGGTGGCTACAAAATGTAAGGTCAATATGAACCTTACAAAATAATTTTGTAATGGTTACAACATTTTTTTGTAGTCACTGCAAAACTTTATTTGGGACAGCAAAAGTTTTTGCGGTCACTACAAAAAAATTTGGTAAGGTCCATTATAAGACAATATTTTGTGGTGACTAATACGTTTTTTTTTTTCAGTGTACCTCGTAATGTATGCTCAGATTTTCTTATATGTGTTTGACAGGGTCTATGCTGACCCCACTCCATTCAGTAGCTTAGGGCAACTAGCTGTTTTGGGAAGTAAGCATAACCTTAATTACAACCGTGCGTGACCAATCCCTTTGAAGTAGCGATGCACGTGCTCTGTCAATTCATTTTTCTACATGTCTAGTAGTATCGGGCTTAGCTCTGAGACGCAGTTACGGCAAGTTCTACTTCCGATCTCCAACACCTTAAGTAAGAAGCGTCGGTTCAAAGATCTGCAGTCAAAACTATGCGTATAACAACTGCAATCCTAGACCAAGTTTCGGTCACTACAATCGTAAAAACACGGCACCACATCGAAGCCTAAATAGTCTTAAAAAAAAAAAAACATAGACGCAAAATCGGCAATTTTCGTTTGACGAGATAAAATAAGCTGCTGTGGTTTTATGTTTGAGTAGTTTCTGAACTATCAGCAAAAAATTATCAGCTGGTTTTCCTTAAAGGTGTAATTGTTTTTAATATGCATGCAATGTTGTATCTTATAGTTCAGATAGCGCTTTTTTAAGTCGTACCAAATATTTAAGACTACGTTTCTCCCACACAACTTTCATTTCGCTCTACATCGTGCATAGCAATACAGCTTCGTTTAAAATTACCAAAGTTCAAAATAATAGTACACAAATGGCCGCGGCGGCCGAATGATCAGACCACTCGCCTTTCACCTTGGCAATCCGGATTCGATCTCCGTCGGAGTCGGTTTCCAAATTTTCGCATGCGGATAATCGTGTTGGACGACGTCGCTGGCGGGCGGGTTTCTCGGGGATCTCCCGTTCCCCCCGCCTCTATAATTCCAGTGCCTCTCCATCGTAGGGCCACATCTCATGTCATCCTTCGGGGTTCGCAGATTACGTACCCTCATCATACGATATTTAATTATTTTTATAATACAAAACAGAAAATGTATTCGAAAGTTTTATTTTATGGTTGATATCGTAAATCAACTTTATAACACATTCTCTGAATCAGAATTTTCTCATGTAGCCTGCCTCAGATAAGCTATACGTTAGCATAAAACTAAGAATATGTAATAGTTGTAATAAAAAACTCAACTTTAAAATTACGCTTACTGGGGTTCAATTCTCATCTGTAGTGGTGTGGTTCTCTGTTATTGGTAAAACAACTACACTGAGGTTTGCACATAGCTACTCTCTAATCATTTGCCAACGGAAACACATGATTATGACCATGTATCTTTTTCGTTTCCAGAAAAACATTCAGACCCTAGCGCATCGTATAATACTACTCATTTCCTGGACAGTGGGAGATGAACTGTTAGTGTTCAGAAAATGAGAACTTCTCGTACTTAAAACCCAATAATCCAAACTGAACTAACGCAGAACAATAATTTACTGCTCAAAAATGTGTTAGTAGGACATATTACTATGAACAGTCAAAGTAGTCTAATACAAGAGACGAAAATCTAAAACGTATAACTCTAATATTAATTTATCAATATGTTTGTCATGATTAATATTTAATTGAATATGAAATTGAGCTGCTATTGAATAATCTTGAACTTCTGTTTTGCAACATAGTTTGGTATATTTTGGTAATCTTATAAGTTTAATTTAAATGAAACAATCAGTTGTTTTGTAAAGATTTTCTGAATTAGAGAATCAATTATAACACGAGGGAGTAGGAGTAGTAATACTTAATTAAAGTAAGTTTTCAAAAATAAATGTCGAAGCAACAAAAGTCAATATATATATAAATGTGATTCGTGGCAATATGGGTTTCTCAAACAAGAAACTTTGAATTTAAAGACAAAATTACATAATTCAAAGTAGGGGTTTAATGACAGAAGTTAACAATTTACAATCAAAGCTAGTAATTCAATAGTATTTTAAGTTATGTATTTACAAAATGATATTTCCGTTGCCTATTCGAGTGTTTCCAGTTTATTGATTTTAAAAATAAAACTTATAAAATCATATGCTACACGAATTGCAAGTTTACCTTGACTTATTACATCTAAGGATGAGCTTGAACTTTCTTGTAATATTTTTGTGAACTATTCCGCTGTACAGTGTTAATATATAAACATAAAATGTATAGTTATCTTTTATTTACGTTACACACACCGCAATTTTGCTTAGTTTTGTGCTCCTTATCTAACTTAACAATGAGTGCACTCATAACTTAAAGAGCTAAATAATTTCTAGGGCAGAGAACAAGTTAAGCCTTCATTAAATTAATAAAACTAATGTTTCTTATAGACTTAACTTAAGGTCTTCTTAACTCTATTTTACGTTTTGGAGAAACACCTAGAATTGTTATTCTCGTATAGTTTTATTAACATAGCATCCTATAGAACTCACGTTTAAAATTAATTAAAGAATTTAAAGAGTTTTGTTTATTAATGCGTGTGATTGAAAACATTTTTTTATTTAACTAACATTTGAATGAAATTCTCATCTTCGTCGGTCAAAACAGTATTCTCATCCAACTGATTTCATTTGGAAATTCTAGGTTCATTGATCATTTTGGAATATCGCAGCGCTGGAAATTCCCTGGTATGAGGACTATAACCTGTTAACTTCAACTAAAGTCAGTACATTTTGTAAGCCCTTTGTTGTATTGCAGGAAAAGTAATTAACAACAAAACGCAAGCAAAGTCTCAAAATGCTTTACCTGCATATGTATAGGCAACGGTCGTAGAAGACTAGGTCTGGACACTCGCCTGGAAACTTGACCCCCTTGTTGTTTGGCGCCCAATTCCCTCCCACTAAGATTAACAATTTATCAAAACGTATTTTTTTATCAATTTATGAAATGCTGCCTTCGCTAACAATTTTAATTCATAGCTACAGCAATCTTTATTTACTTTATAACGTTAACAATGAAAAAAAGTGGGCGGAGTTTGAGTCCAACCGCCCGGATTACAGCGCCAAAAAGTACAACATTCTAGGTAATTTGACGAACTACAGCCAAACAACAAGGGGTCAAGCAAAATACATTGTTAGATAGGCGAGTGTCCAGACCTGTTCTTCTACGACCGTGGTATAGGCCTATGTGTAAAACATTCACTTTTTAGAACATCTCTCGGAATCATATTTTCTTCCATAACAACTTATCTCGTAAACTAATAAAAGTTTTTTACCTTTGTAGTGGGCAAGTATTTAAATTTACTTTTATCCAGAAATTCGTTGTAGTTTCGACTTAACCAAAACCTTTAAGGGCGCGGTATACCGCAATTTTTGTCATCATTATTTTATTTTGTATTTGTACCAGACATTTTTTCTTATTTTAGACACAAAATGTGAATAAATTTGGCTCTTACAAAATTTTTTTTCTCTCATAGATTTCGCGCAATGGCTTGATAAAGTCATATTTTGCATGTTTCCGTTTTAACGACTCACTAAACCATCTGATATACCAAACTCAAAAAAATTACAGTGGATAAAGACATTACAGGCTACAATGACATGCTCATAAAATTAAAGAACAAAAATTATTTGTATTTAAAAAAAATATTGAATTTTTTAAATATTTATTTTTGGTTTCAGCATTTTTTTAATTTAAAATAATTTTTATTCTTTAATTGTATGACCATGTCATTGTAGCCTGCAATGTCTTTATCCACTGTGACGTTTTTTTTTGAGTTTGGTATATCAGTTGGTTTTAGTGTAGTCGTTAAAACGGAAACATGCAAAATATGACTTCAACAAGCCATTACGCGAAAACTATGAGAGATAAAAAAATTTCATAAGAGCCTAATTTAGTCACATTTTGTCTCTAGAATAAGAAAAAAAAATATCTGGTACAAATAAAAAATAAAAAATGGTGATGAAAATCGCGGTAGACCGCGCCCTTATGAATTCTTTATTAGCACAGCTTTTCGCATGGCAAACAAGGCGCGTTTGCTCTCTTTGGAGGTGGCTGATAGCAAAGGCAGCCCTGATAAAACTAAAAAAAAAAAACCACTAGTTTCCGTGTGCTGCTACCGGTGACATATCAGGTTTAAGTCTGCAGTCGACAAGATTAGAGTAACATACTATTTGCCACAACGCAGACACAGGATTGTAGCGACGCGACGGCGCGCGCTTTCAGCCATGTTGCTGCTCGGCGAAACGAAACCACCGTGAGGGCATGCTGCAGTCATCTCATCCAGAATAAGTGAAGCTATGTTGCAGAGACAAATTCCTTCTTCGTCTTATCACTTATACTAGTAAAGCGTGATGCAGTAAATTAAATAAACGAGTGAATTGACAACTTTCGGTTCTTAATATTGGCTGAAAACATACAGCAGTACATAAACTCATGCAGCTGATGATCAACTGACATAGACACACACAGATGAACTGACATTCACTAGAAAAGCAAATACATCCACAGTTACAAAACGAATAGTACCAACTTCTAGAAACAAATGCCAAATTAAAAAATAACATACAATTGCCATCACAATAATACCGAATAGCGTTCAATTTGTAGACACAACCTCTCCGTAATAAAGGTTTTTGATGATAGTTTCTAGTATTTATGTGTAAAAATAAAATACGTTTCCGTTTTTGCTTCATTTACTAATTTTCGCTATTTACTTTAGTCAAGGATAAAAAACTACTCTATGAGCTGATGGTAGCACGTGAATAT
>PNEQ01057199.1:18740-32169 GCA_003012365.1 Medauroidea extradentata
ATATATATATATATATATATATATATATATATATATATATATATATATATATATATATATAATATATATAAACACACACACAGAGGATGTTACAAAAAGGTACAGCCAAATTTTTAGGAAACATTCCACACGCACAAAGATAGAAAATATGTGTTATGGACATATATCTGGAAACGCTTAGTTACCATGGTACAGCTCAATTCCTTACTTCTCGTTAAATATAATCGTAAATAACACTTCGTACAGAAAATTTCCCAAATACCCAATGGATTGGTTCTTTACAATATACTTTACTTCCTAAGTTCACCGCCAGGTGGGCCACTTGACGGAATGTAATCTGGACTGCATTGCTCGTGTTGACACGCCACGCATTGCTGTACAGTCGTACACTGTTAAAAATTTCCGTAAATTCACGAAAATATTTACAGAAAAGTACCGTAATTTTACGAAAGTGGCTTCCGTATTTTTTGTTTACGGAATTTTGTCCGTATTGCCAGTTTACGGATGTTTGACCGTAACTTTCCATAAATTCATGGAAATATGTTTCTGCAATTTTAAAGCATATATAGTTGAATATTTTTAACATAAACATTCATAGTAACCGTATAATTTATCTTTCAGAAAATTACTTACTACTATATACCCACATAACACTTTTCCATAAACATATAGGTTTGTTTATTAAGATATTTTGCTGAAATTTCTGTGGTTATTCACAGCAGGAAGCTCAGATTATTCACATTAATGGCAGACATGTACCACCATATTATAGGAAGGTTAATTATTTCGGCAGTGCATATTTCTTAATGCATTTTTAAGACTACTGTTCGTGCGTTCATTACAGTGATAAATTAAATAACAAAACTATTAATGCGTTTTAACAATTCACAGTGTTACCTTAAAATATTTATTAATGTCGATGAAATTAATCATCTGGATAACCCACATACACATGTTCGGGATATCTATTATATATACAATACGAGTTATATATATATACATATATGTATAAATTAATATAATTATCGAGGACTGTAACTTTTTTTATTCAAAACAGAAAAAAAATTATCCTCAAAAAAGTATGGAAAATCACCCAAATTTTACATAATTTCACATTCAACTACTGCCGATAAATTTACAAAAAAATGGCAAAAAATATTAATGAAATACAAAAAGTATGGGAATAATTACTCAGTATTTATGTAATTTCGCATTCAACTGCCGATAAATTTACAAAACAAATTGCAAAAGTTATTGATGAAATAAAAAAAGTATCGGAAAATCACTCAGTTTTTACATAGTTTCACATTAAACTACTGCAGATAAATTTACGAAATAATTGCAAAAATATTGGGGAAACACAAAATCGAAGAAAGAAATAGAAAATAAGACATACTTTTTTTTACTCAAATTGCAAAAAAAAAAAAAATTATCAATAAAAAGTGTGGGAAAATATCAAAATTTTTACATTATTTCACATTCAACAACTACCGATAAATTTTAAAAAATGTCATAAATATTGTTGAAATATATTTCACGAATGAAATGGACAGCGATATTATTTTTGATCCAAAATAAAAAAAAAATAAAAGTATCATCATTTATTAACAAACTTTTGTAATTATATTATTGTAAACTATAAAATAAAAATTATCATCAATGAAATAAAAGACATAGTTATCATTTTGCTATTAAATTGTTTTCTTTATCAAATGGTGACAAAAATTAACACTGATGACAACAGCAGATCTCTCGAAATCAACCCAATACATTAAATCGAAATCTAACCAATGTTTTGAATGACTTTAAAATTAAAAAAATATATATTTCTAAAATGCCGCTAGAAAAGAAAATTCAACGTGAAAATTTAATTATTACTGTAAACCGTTACGAGAACAAAAATATTTAAGTACTAAAAACGTAATAATTTAATGGTTAAATGTAAAAATTGTAACATTTAATACAAACAAAAAAATATAAATGTCATGAAAAAAGTAGAATTCATAAAGGACTTCCGTCATTAGATAAAGTAATAATTCAGAAAATAATTTAAAAAATAAAGAAAATATAATTTAAATATAATTTTCAAAGTAAAAGAATAAAAGGTAATGGAAAAATGTGAAGTTTGTGGAATAGATAACAGTTAATCATACAAAAAAATCACGAAAGATGTAAGAAAACATATAGAAACAGGGAACAAAAAAAATTGAAAATGAATATGATGATTATGAAATATATTAAAAAGAAATAGCATTTAACAGTAGACTGAAAACTAATGGTATTATTCCTATACACAATAGAGTAGTTCCAACAACATTTTTTAATTATATAAAACAAATTGTTGTAAATAAAATAACTAGAACAAAATAATATAACGGTTTATTTAGAATTTTCCGCTCAATATAAAATATGACCGAATAATGAAGAAGAATATAAAAATACAACCCTTAAAATCTAAAATTATTTTTTTTTAATTAGTGATATAGGTGAATAATTTGAACGAAGTATTTCAAAAATTTTAGCTGAATTGCAAGAATTTGAAGCATAAGGATCAAATTTGATACTAAACGAAATTCTTGAATTAGAATTAAGAATAAATTTATGCAATCCACTAAATGGGTCTTCTTATGTTGATCTTCAACAAAAAATTAAAGATTAACGAGCACTTATAAATATTACAACAATGATAAAAAATGTTTCTAATTGTCAATTTTATTAGCTTTTATACTGCAAAAATTCATCCCGAAAGTATTAAACATTATGAGTAATAAGTACATGTATTTAATGATGTACTTAGTGATTTTGAATTTCAAATGCATTTATGTATATGCGTATGAAGAAAAAGGAAAAGAAAAAGAAAACTATTATTCTATCAGTTAACTATTACAAAAAAAACTGACAAACGTTTTAATTTATTATATTTTAAAAATGAAAATAACTGTCATTATTGCTGAATAAAATATCATACTCGACTAATTGGTTCGCAACATTCAAACAATCATAGAATTAATATATATTTGATAGATGTCGATATTATTTTAATTGTGAAGATATTTTAAAAATATATGAAAATGCAATGTTAATGATTTAACTAACAAATGAAGAAATACAAAAATATTTGGCATCAATGAATTGTCATATTTGCGAAAAATCATTACATATCATCATTAAAGAAGGTGAAACAGTAAAAAATTCAGAAGTTGATCACGATCATTTATCAGAGAAATATCGTGAAACTGCGCATTAAAAATGTAATTTAAATTATACAGATAAAAATTTTGTTCCCGTATACAAACATATTTTTTCTGTAAATGATACATATTTATTTATAGAAAATTTTGGAAAATATTAAAATTAAAATAGAATTGATTTAACACCAAGTAAAGAAGAAAAATATATTTCATTCATTAAATATGCAAATAATGGTGTAACATTAAGCTTCTAGCATTGATATACTTTCTAAAAATCTTACTAATGTAACATTTCGAGAAATATCTAAATATTTTGAAGTTGTACAACTTGATTTATTCATCAAAAAGGTATTTATCTATGTGATTATATGGATATTGTTGAAAAATTTAATGAAACTAAATTACTAACAAAAATTGAATTTATATGAACGTAATAAATGTGATATTTCAAACCAAGATTATGAAATTGCGCTGAATTTTTGGAAAAATTTAGTGTTAAAAATTTAGCTGGATATATTGAACTATACAATTAATCTGACGTATTAATATTAGCTGATATATTTGAATATTTTAGAGAAGTTAGATTAATTAATATGTAAATTAGATCCTGCGTATTTCACCGTGCCAGTATTGGCGTGGATGCATAGTTAAAATATACTGAAATTGAACTTGAATTATTAACAGATTATCATGTGATATTAATGATTAAGAAAGGAATTTGAGGTGGAATAATTCAATGTTGTAAACGATGTGCAAAAGTAAATAGTAAATATATGAAAAAATTATGATTCTAAAATTGAAGATTTATATTTAGAATATTTAGGTGTAAATAATTTGTATGGTTAGTTAATGACTCAATATTTACCATACATGGAAAGTGTAAATTATAAACTTAATGATGTAGATTATATAAATAAATATATATGAAATAAAAAAAAATATTCAAACCATGGATTTATTTTAGAAGTTGATTTAGAATATCCGAAATAATTACATATTTTACATAAAGATTTTCCTCTCGCTCCTGAACATAGAACATCCAAAAAATCAAAACATTACATAATAAAGAAAAATATATATTACAGTTGCCGTTCGTACAGTTTGAACCGTTTATCGCGTTGATGTTGTCTCGTATGAATGAAATATTTCCTCATTTGAACGAGATGCTGCTTTGTTTGAATGGTGGTGTTTCGTTTGAATGTGATGTTGTCTTGTTTAAATGTGATGATGTATCGTTAATCGCGTTGATGTTGTCTCGTTTGAATGTGCTGTTGTTTCGTTTGAACGAAATATTTGTCGTATTAATCACATTTTACAAAATGTTTTGATAATTTTTTTTGTTAACAATTGTTGGATTAATCACACTTTCCAAAATTTTATGTTTATTATCAATATCACTTTCGTATTTATCACTTTCACAATCTTGTTTATTATCACTATCGCTATCTTTTATATAAAGATATTTTCGAAATGTAAAAAGAAAAATTATATTCAAATAATTTACATACTGTGATACATGAATTATTTATCCAACTTCAAGGACTATTTTTATCTAAATGCATATATTTCATAAATGTGGGAAAGTTTTGTATCCACAAATATTTATTATTGATGTATGTAATCTGATACTGTAATTCTGTGATGTAATCAATTTGCATAATTTTCCCCGAATTATTTGTTGCAAACTTTAAAAATAAAATAATCAATGTTGTTAGGTTCTAATAGTTTCGATAATTTAAAAAATGGCATCACTTAGTAATAAAAAATATGAATAATTATATGTTTTAGTTTTGAATTTCCTTATATAAACAAATATTGTAATGATACCTAAAGATAGTTTACGTTGTATTATGTATCTGACTATGAACATAATATTACATAAAAATTAAACAATTGTATTATAATAGTCTATAGAAATAAAACAATTATTTTTTTTAAATTTGATAATGTCTCCGCGGTAATGTATTAGTATTATATTTAATAATAAATATTTTATCAGCTTCATCACTTAATGTCTTTTTTCTCGATTCAGTTGAAAATATTTCACGTTTTCTTACCTCATTTAGTATTCATATTTTGTACAATACTTCACTTTTGAACAAATAATTTTTATAATAGTCGATTGTTTTTTTATTTTTAACTACATTTGTTGTATTCCTGTTTTTTTAAATACAATTTTCTACATTTATGGCGTAAATTTTAGGATTTAATCCAGTATATTCTTCCATTATTTTCTCATTATTTTCATCTTTCAATTTACCAATAACTTTCTTGTTTATTTGTAGTTGACTATATATTATCTTTTTTATAATCGACGTATCGAAATGTTGAATAATTTCTTTCATATATTCGTACAAATAATTTTATTTTATATGATAAATGAATGAATCTGTATCTATACAACATTCAGTATTATCTCCATATTTTGATTTCATCACATAGTACAGTCATTCGGGGTAACTTTGTACCATTTTGTGGTAACATTGTAGCAGGGATTTTCTTTTATATAATAGATTTGTGGCATTCAACCACTATGCCGAATTTAAGGTTAAAAATTTATTCATCTAGAACACAACCGTATTATTAAATTCTGAAATACTTTATTTGAAATTAAACTAGGCTGTGATATTTGAAAGAACTGTGCGATGGGAGTGCATGACTGGATTTATTTACCTAGACATACTCCATTGCGAAATAAATGACTGTCAAAAGAAAACTAAAAATAATACAAGAAAACATAAATAAGCAGAGTATGCTTTAGTCATCAGGACTAAAGCATACTCTGCTTTTTATGTTTTCTTGTATTATTTTTAGTTTTCTTTTGACAATCATTTATTTCGCAATGGAGTATGTCCAAGTAAATAAATCCAGTTAAACTAGGCTGGTAGAACAAACAAAATTGCCCTGACCGGTACGAAGATACCCGAAATGACTGTAATGGAAATCATACATTTATGTTTTGATACATTTATAACTGTCATTCCTACATATACTGATTTGTTGGAATATAGTTTTGTTTTACACATATGAATTGCAGCTACAGATTCAGTAAATATATTCGTATTTTTCAAAATTTGGTTCTGCAACCAATTTTTCCAATTTGTTTTTCATTTGTACATAATCTAATGCCTACTATATTTCTAATATTTTCAACTGATTTTCTAAAAACAGAATTATTCATTTATTTATACAATTCTTTTTCAAAGTTACTTTCAGCATTTTTCTCATTTATATATTCAAACCTATACAAGATTTCATTCAATTTGATTGTTTAAATGTTAATACTCTTATCTATTACTTTTATTTCATTCCTGAAAATTAATATTGTTTGAGAAATACCTAATACAATACATATCTTTCTTTATCATATAATGTAGTTAGTAATTTACTTTGTTTTGATACTTTTGGTATGCTGTGTTCAGG
Organism: Medauroidea extradentata; assembly: GCA_003012365.1. Lineage (NCBI taxonomy): Eukaryota > Metazoa > Arthropoda > Insecta > Phasmatodea > Phasmatidae > Medauroidea > Medauroidea extradentata. The sequence continues at coordinate 25,355 of PNEQ01057199.1, forward strand.
CGTGAGAGGTAAATCTTGTAATTCTTTTGGATATTCAAAATCAAATTCGGAATTGTATCCATATTTTAAATAGTTTTTCAAATTTAATATACATTTATTCCCATAATCTACATAATTAAGTTTACAATTTACCCAGTTCATGTCACCATAAGGTAAATATTGAATCATCAACGAACCGTGCCAATTATTTTCATCTAAATATTGTAAATGTAAATCTTAAATTTCATAATCATAAATTTTCATATGATGACCACTTGCTTTTGCATTTCGTTCACAACATTGAGATATTCCTTCCCAAATTCCTCTCTTAATCATTAATATCATATCATAACCTGTTAATAATTCAAGTTCAATTTTTGTATAGTTTAACATTGCATCGACGCTAATACTGGCGAGGTGAAATACCACGCAAGATATAATTAATATATTATTTAATAAAAACTTCTCTAAATTTTCAAACATATCAGCTAATATTAATACGTCATATTTATTGTATAGTTCAGTATATTCAGTTAGATTTTTAAATTTTTTTTTTCAATCATTCAGCGCAAATTCATAATATTCGTATAAAATATCGTATTTATTAAGTTGATTATAAAATTCGTTTTTTGTTGGTTAATTAGTTTTATTAATTTTTTCGACAGACTCCAATTAATCTATACATGCATACCTTTCTTTCCATGACTAAATCAAGTTGTTTACCTTATTTCTCGAAATTTTTCTTTAGTAAGATTTCTACAAAGTATATCAATACTATAAGACGTAAATTTAAATGTTTTAATAAATCTGAATTTTACACCAACGTTTACATATTTTGCGAAATTAAAATTAAATTATTTTTATGCGCTGGTCCGCGATATTTCCCTATTAAGAAACATAACATTTTAACTACAAAAACTGTAGATGCATCTATTCCTTCGTAATATATTGGAGATTGGTAATCATTATTTTTATATTATTTGTGTAATAAAAAAAACTGACTGGTTCACGTTTTTGATATTTTTTGTATATATGAACTATCCGGATTTGGATCACAAGTATCTATTTTTTTTTAATATACGACCAATGCCAGCGTATATTGTTAATTGTAGTTTTAAAGAATTATTTTAATTTTAAATTTTAAATATATTATTTCTTAATTTGGCAATTCTACTCTAACATAGTTGTGGTTTTTACAATCACTTCCATGTTTATTTAATTTATCTTCACAATAAAAATGGTGACATCTATCACAAAGATTTTTTTGTATGATTTTTTGAAAGTCGCGAACCAATAAATAGAGAAAAATATTTTATTCAACAATAATGATCATTATTTTAAATTTTAATATGTAATAAATTAATACGTTTGTCATTTTTTTATAAAAGTTAATGCATAACATATATATTCCTTTTCATTCTTTTTTCCCTTTTCTTCGTGCGCATGTACATAAAATGAAATATTAGTTTTTTTAAAAATAGTTTAATTTTATCTAATTGCATTTAAAATTCTAAATCACTAAGTACATCATAACTGATTGCTAATTATGTTTAATACTTTCGGGATGAATTTTTTTCAGTATAAATTGCTGGTAAAATTGACCATTAGAAACATTTTTGATCATTAATTTATCATTTATAAATGCATTGTTTATCTTAAATTATTTTATGGAAGATCAACATAAGGAGATCCATTTAGTGGATAGTATTAATTTATTCTTAATTCTAATTCAAGTATTTTGTTTAATATCCAATTTGATTCTTATGCTTCAAATTCTTGCAATTCAGCTAACACTTTCAAATACTTCGTTCATAATAATAGTCTAAATCGGTTATTTTTAAAATAATTTCATTTTCAACTTTAAATGTTGTATTTTTATATTCTTAGTCATTATTTGGACATATTTTATACTGAGCGGACAATTCTAAATTTACTGTTAAATTATTTTGTTCTGTTTGTTCTTTAACTTTATTTATTATAATTGTTTATATAAAAATGTTGTTGGATCTATAATATTGCGTATAGGAATATCATAAGTTTACAGTCTACTATTACTCTTTTTAATATAGTTCATAATCATCATATTCATCTTCAATTTTGTTTATTTTGATCCCTGTGTCTATATGTTATTTTTACTTCTTTCGTGAATTTTTTGTATAGTTAATTGTATTCTGTTCCACAAATTTCACATTTTACCATAACTTTTTAATATTTATTTTTAAAATTATTTTAAAATTATTTTTTGGTTTGTTTATTTGAATTTTTTTCGGAATTATTTCTTTTGTCTAATGCGGAAGTCCTTTATGAATTCTAGGTTTTTAATGGCTTTTTATAAAATATTATTTACATTCAGTATTACATTTTCCACATTTAATGATTACATAATTGTTTCTGTTTTTTTTCAGTATTTAAATATTTCTGTTCGCGTGATGGTTTATGATAATATTTTAATTTTTCACATTTAATGTGTTTCTTTCGCAGCACTTCTAAGATATGTTTTTTTTATTTAAACACCTTCCAAACATTGGTTACGTCTCGATTTGATATATTAGATTGTTTTCTTTTATATGTTGGGTTGATTTCAAGAGATTTGTTGTTGTTATCAATGTTCATATTTATCATTACTTAAAAAGAAAAAATTTTAATAACAAAGTCAAAGTATAAAATATTTTCTTTATTTCACTTACAATAACTTTTTTTTATAAATTACTGCAATTTTATTTTAAAAAATTGATTGGTAAAGGACAATTTTTTTTTTCATTTTGGATCAAAATAATATTGCAAAATTTATATTCAACTATATTTTTTAATTTTTCTTCGAAAATTATTTTTAGTAGTTTAATGTGAAATAACGCAAAAATTTAAATATTTTCCTATATTTTATGGAAGATAATATATATATATTTTATAATTTTGGGTTAAAAAATGCATATCTCATTTTTTTATATTTCTTTCATAGCTTTTTTTATTTTAACAATATTTTTGCCATTTTATTGTAAATTTATCGGCAGTAGTTGAATGTGAAATTGTGTGAAAATTTAGGGATATTTCCTAAACTTGTTCTTTTCCCTTAATTTTTTTGCTAATTTTTTGTAAATTTATTGGCAGTAGTTGAATGTGACATTTTTTAAAAATTAAATGATTTTCCCTAACTTTTTGGATGATATTTTATTTCCTATTTTGAATAAAAATTAAATCACAGTATTCCCGCGGCTTTGCTCTCGTGTATTACTCAGAGCAGATTCCTCTTTGTACACCAGACAGGTAGCTCAGTCATCAAGCGTTAGAATGGCAATCTGCTAGTTGAGTTAACTCTGCAGCAGGATAAGTAGCTATAGTTGTCCACGCAAAAAGCAGTCTTAAGTTTGCCCCCGTCACTTACGGCGGCTTCACCAGGGCCTTATTTATAGTCACAGAAAAGATGACGTGGGATTATTACAGACTGTTAAATGTGAGAGGTTAATCGAATGAAATACGTAGTTTACGTTGTATAAAGACTAACTTCCCTGGAGCACAACCATTGCTGATTGTGCCCTCAATAACATATAAGGTGCCTGTACCGAATATGGCCCGCTTAAGGTTCACAAATCGTGAGTAATTATATTACTAATATAACACATAGATGATGTAAGACAGATATTTATGGGTGTTGTATTTTCATACTGGAGACTAGTGTGTATGATCCCACATCGATCTAGGTATTACCACACAATGGCGACTAGTGGGCATATTGAGAACTGGGCCATATTTGGTATAGGTACCGTATGTTTTTTCAAAACCTTCGCTTGGAGTTAAGTGGCATTACGGAATGTTGGCGGGATAATGTTTTGCTGAAATGTAAACATAATTAGTGCCCCAACCCAGAGGTTAGTGAGATTGTATATGTGGGTTGATGCTGTCGAGGAACTTCAGTAGATAGTGGACTGCATAATATATTTTCATCACTTTTTAACTTCATCCAAATTACATTACATTTATCTGCCTTGCAGTTGTTATGTCATTCTTGCACTATTGCATAGCCTTAAAAAGGAATTTCAGCCCAGAACCACACGAATAACAGACCGGAACTACAAACAACTGCGCCACATAACGTCGAAATTATTAATAAAACTAAATTTAAAAATAAAATATTACTTTACTAGGCTCATAGAGGCAGTACAACACGTCTCGATAGAACTGTAGGACGAAACTCCCGTATAATTTGTTTATAGCTGGTTGTGCTTGTTTTCGGATCGTCTGCCTGGAAAGTGTACAAACTAATTTTTCTTCTTAATAATTAAGTTATCTTATAAAATAAAAATCTTGCATTAATTTTTTAAAATACTTACGTAAGCTCATTCGGATGCGAACATCACCTCAATATAATATCTCAACTGGTTAGATAAGTTTCATCGGCTGATAGAAAACCAATTTTATGCCTTTTCGTCCCTTTAGGTGTAAAATTTCAAAAAATCTTAATTTCACACCATAAATACTTGTTCGAGTATTCAAGTAAAATGATAATCGCAACGATAGCTCGTTCAGCCGAAGCAAAACCGATCATTCATTACTAATTACTTATAGTCCCTGTACAGTACTGGGAGTTCAAATTTTGAAAAATCTTAAAACCGTTTTGCGGCAACTTACCTAATCATCATCCTGAAGCAAAAATAAAATTAATATCTCGATAAGTTCGATTTATATAGAAGATTTATCTTAATCTCTTTCGTGGTCTTTTCACCACCTAAGATACTACATTTCTAAAAACTCTTGAATCGCACTTTAGACTACTTTACTGGTATCTCTTGAACGTGTAAAACACGACAATAGCACGCTTAGTTGAAGGTATACGGACGTTTAATTGAACACACATTTTACCCCTTTTCACCTCTTTTCACCTCGTTTTGTGGCGAATTTCGAAAATTCCTGAAATTACTTTTCAGGCATTTGAGTAAGCATTAATCTTAAACAAAATTCACGTAGCTATATAAAAACCATTGGAATCGATATATACTGGGTGGTGCGGATAAAATTGTACAAAGTTATAGGGTGGGTAGAGGTCACAAAAACAAGTATTTTGAACATAGTAACCCATGTCCGGAAGTGAACCGTTACGGAGATAGCGCCCCTGAAGGCTTGTCCGAGATTACCTCAACGCAACTTTCCCTAACACGTGAATAGGGAGTGCAGGGCCGAGGCCGTGGCCACCCAGGTCTTCGGATATCATCACTCCTGATTTTTGTGTGGGGAGCAATGGAGACTCTCATTTATGCAACACCGGCCGAATCTGAAGACTTGGTTGCGCTAATAGTCATGGCTGGAAAAGTCATTTGGCGGCAGCCAGGCATCTTTGGTAGGATGCGATCGGCGTGGTAAGCACGCATTGAAACATGCATTCAACAAAATGGGGGGAATATCGAGCATCTTATGTAAAACATTACAGGAATGGTCAAATTCACAAAATGTGTTTTGATAAAACAAGAGGGACATGTTTCTGTTTTTTCAGCAAAAGAAAAAGTATTATTATTATTTTTTAAACAGACTAAATGTATTCAATTTAACCACAACTTGAAACACTCAAAACGTTTCATTTGTTACCTCATATGCCTTTCCTAGCCGAAAAAGAGCGAATTGTGTCTCGAGGTGTTGACTACCTTCAGGGGCGCTATCTAGTAACGGGTCACATCCGTACATGGGTTCCTATGTTCAAAATACTTGTTTTGTGACATATATCCACCCTATCACTTTGTACAATTTTATTCGCCCCAGCATGTGTGTGTGTGTGTGTATATATATATATATATATATATATATATATATATATATATATATATATATATATATATATATATATATATATATATATATATATATATATATATATACAGGATGTTCGGAAACTCTTTGCCCAAACTCCGGGAGGTGATTCCTCATGAAAAATGAAGTAGACATTGTAGTGGACCCTTTACCGAAAAGTGAATATTAAGGGCGTAATAAGCCTTCGAAAATCGGGTTTGAAAACGGTATTTTGTCAAAATATCTCAAACGGTCAAGATTAAAATAACGAATATTTGGGTGATGGTACGTATAAGTGCGATCGGTAACATCAAATAAGTACAGCCTTCAAACCACCCCCGTTCATGAAATGAATAGGGGTTGCTTTCTTAAATTCGCATAAATGAATGTTTGCGAGTCGTTGTGGAACATGAAATGTAGTCTACTCCACGAAGCACTCCGTAAGGACAAAACATGTCCTCTTGTTGCAAATGCCTACATTGCACCGTTTACGAGTAAAATGCCCACAACTGTTCTGTGCCTGGTAAGTAGGCAATAAGCGTCACATCCGCTAAGATAGGGATGAGTACCACGCTCACAGACAATTACAACCTGTTATGCAGTTGTTGAAGCATATCACATACTGCACTGACATACGTTTACAAACAAAAACATGTCTATGCGCGACGCGGATAAAGTGCCAATATATGTGGGTTAGACAAATTAAGTAAAGATTATTTGTAAGACAGAAACCCGTGAAGCCATAAACAAAACAGCCATTACTACATTGTGAAAGAATATCAGTACGGCATGTACGTATGTCGCTAATGCATAAAGGAATAACAAATTACTCTATGGGGGATGCACACTTGCACGGGGATAACTCTAAACTGGTTGATTACATTCCGAATGTGGGCCTATGGACAGGGACATTGTGTTACCCAATGATTAAAATACTGGGATATGTTGAAATGTGTCCGCACAACGACTGAAAATCCAGGTTTGACATTGTTGCGGCCACAGTAGGAGCAATAAAGCACAAGCATTAAATGTCGTCAGGAATGTCTACTTTATGGATCCAT
>PNEQ01057200.1:0-32014 GCA_003012365.1 Medauroidea extradentata
CGTGGTGCATGCGATACTTATAGAGATAAGTAATCTCACTACGCCTCTTTCCCCCCTCCTCCCCCTTTGTTTAGTCCGAGTGGGGAGAGTCCGTGCGATGAGAAGGGCGAAGCAGAAGAGAACAAAGGAAAAAGCTACATTTAAGGTGGTTCAAGCAGTGGCCGCTAGATGTCATAGCGCACAGCGAAGAGAAGCACACACTCGCTCTACTAAGGCTCGCGGCCATCTGACTGCCGATATCCGGCTCCCTGCGTTATATACGATCTAACTGCGCGCTGATAGCATACAAGTACGCGTTTGCGGACGGTTTAAGCCTGTTTGCAGCTCATTCCCACACATGACTGATTTTCAGCGTGCACCATTTCCCTTAAAGTTTCGCTACCGTGTAACTTAGCGGAATTACGTTGTGTTTGGTTGGCAACGCAACTCGCAATACTAGCTTACGTAACAGACAAGCTAGCGACCCTGTGTGGCTTTCTTCCTGGCCCTTCAGTCATGTACTTCAGTTCCGCAAGGTGCCAGCAGTGCACAGTGCACACCCGAAAAGTGGCAAAATTATGCCACATGTAGTACAAAAAAAGTTGTAAGGAAGGCAGCTTTTTACACACTAGTAGTTCGCATAACTTTTTAATGTTTTGTACATGTTTCATTACTGACATTCTTGCTAAGAAGAGGACTTCATATGAAGAATTTCTTAAAAGACGTCGAGAAGTGGACTGAATGTGATAACTGGGTCTACATGAAACTTAAAACGAACTGGCAATGAAAGAATAAAGTGGTTGATATCGACAAGGCATTACCTTTGGTAAATAAGGAAACGTGTTTTATGCAATGTTAGTCTACATTTTTTGTCTAAAATGTACCTGATGTATACATTTCACATACTGTATGTATAGTAAATGTTGTCCTTTTTGACAGGTGAACGTAATTTATTACTTTCATAACTGTCAACATTTTCTGAAACTGCACGGAACGGCGTATAATACCGTTGACAGTTTTAATTTTTAGTAACATATATGTGCCGGATCACTATATTTAGATTGCATATTACGTCAAGGGCCTACCCAGGTAGGTTGCGTTTGTGTGCGAGGCAGAAAATCGGTTGAGTGGTAGGGTACCTTTGACCGCCGGCATATGTGATACATTATCGTCTCTCCGTGCAAGCTACTCAGCTGGCGTGCAGTGCTTTAGTATTATAAATTTTCCTATGGGACTCAAACGGTAACCAAATTACTCTATTTGTAGACAGTATTGCTAAATTGCTAAGTTTGAAACGCGGTTCTGTATGTTTTACCAGATACGGTGGAAATCAATTTTTTACCCATTTTAAGGGGTCCGAAAATAATGTTTCTAATAAACGTGCCGAATTTTTAAAACCATAGATGGCGACATAGATTGAGGTGTTTTCTTTCCATATATATATATATATATATATATATATATATATATATATATATATATATATATATATATATATATATATATATATATATATATATATATATATATGTGTGTGTGTGTGTGTGTGTGTGTGTGTGTATATATGTATATACACACACAAATATAACGCGCGTTAAATAGTTTCGTAAAAAAAGTAGTCGTAACTCGTTGCAACACATTTGAAGCGCGGGAAGGCAGGCCCCTTACGAATGTTTAAATATAACCTCTGATGTTTTTAATTGGCCAAAGCAATGCTGGAAATGGAATCTCGTTTTCATAGATTCCTGTTGGTGTCGGTTCAGTCTTTCACCACCATCGTCCTCGCCACTATCGTCGAGCATCATTTACAAACTGGGTTGTGTTAGCTAATGTATATTTTAACATGCATAAGACGTTGCGTTATCGACAGGCATCAGTTTCTTCGCCTAACAGAACAGACAGCTCGCGTATTGCTGCAACTCTATATACTGTCTTCACGGTTGCGAAGCTTGTTACAGCTGGTGCATGACCATACTTGCTACGTGTTGGGATATGCTAAAATATGTTTTAAAACAATAAAAATACTTTGTACTTTAAATAAAAAAATCTGAAAGTGATGATAATTAACTTCATTTACGACAATTAAAAAAAACTGACTTTGTTGGGTGCATTTAAATATATTAGCATATGTCCCATAATATATCATTTCAGTGAAAATTACTTCATTCGAGTAAGTTACTTGGTTTTTGTTATTACTATGTTGCCGTAAGTTGCAAATTTTGACTTTGACACGCTGCTAAGGGAAAACTATGAGAGGTAAAACATTTTGCAAGTGGAAAATGTATTGTCAATAAAACGAACACTACGTCATACAAATATAAAATTATGAATTTTTGCCATGTGAACGCCCTTACAGGGCCTCCTGCGTTACAAATGCATTGCAGCGAGTTACTATTTTTTTGACAACACTATACAACGCGCATTATAATAGTACATATACGAAAAGAATACACACTTCAGGCTATGTCATTGAGGTTTTAAAAATTCGTTACTTTTATTAGAAACGTCATTTTCGGGTCATTTAAATTGGCCAAAAATGGATTTTCCAGACTGCCGTATCTGGAAAAATAACCAGATTAGGAAATCGCAACTATAGAAACAAGCGTTAGACTTTGAAGTAAGCTGTCCACAAGCGAAATGATGTGTTCACCGCTTGAGTCCCATAAGAAAAAAAGAATAATAGTAAAACGCTGCACGCCAGGAGAATGAATTGTGCGGAGAGGCGATAATGCATTACGTTAGTCTCACTGCCTCCGTACCGCTCCTGCCTCACACACAAAATGTAGCCTATCGGGAAGGGCAGTGCAGTGTTTTTGAGAGGATTTGCATGGTAAGAGGAGCAGGGGCGTCAGTTCAGGTTTTTCTTTGGCGTCAGTTCAGGTTTTTCCTTGGCGTCAGTTCAGGTTTTTCCCTGGTGGCGGGGGGGGGGGGGACAAGATTTTTTGCGAAGTAACCTTGTTGCATATTTCTTAATAATTAAGCATGTATAAATTAGAAACTTTAATAATAAATCTTAAGTTTTATATGCTTAAGTTAGCATAATTAAATAACAAAATACAAAAAATATACAAGTTATACACTTAAAATTCTAAATCCAGGGGATGCCCCCCTAAATGACACTCCTGAAGAAGAGGAGATGGTGAGGTGTGCTGTAGAGATGTCGGGGGCGGGAGGTCAGTGCTCCAGGTATGTTCTTGTCGTGCGTGGTGACATTGACCTCGTTACACTCGCGTCGTGGGCGGCCGCGATAATGGGCTGCGGCTATTTTTACTTGGCGCCACTTTACGAGGATGTCTGTCGATCATAGCGGTAACATGCCGCGCCGTGGTAATGTGCCTGTGAGTCAACTGTAAACATGTCTGAACTCGCTCTTTAGTGCGACGTAATAGTGACGCCGAACGTCTTAAGAGAGCGTGGTACATAATTAAACGCTGTAAGCATTAATCTATAATATAACTGTAGGTTTCTTGAAGCCAATTTGCGAAAGTTGAACAATATCAATCCTAGACAATAGTTTTAGCCAACGTTTTGAACAAAATTGTTTCCAGTGTTAACGAACTTTTGAGGTACAATCTCTGACGCCGGAACCTCGTTCATTTAACTGCAGCGCGAGAGATGCGTAACGAATTAGTAATTTTGGATAAATATTTACTCATAAAGTTGGCATTATCTGGAATTGCCATTGAGTATTTTACCCATATTGGCTTTGAAAAAAGCGTAGAAATCCATTGATATTTTCAGCGTTTATGTATCTACTACGCGAAGCATACTAATTCTTAGTAGTTTTTTTTTTATGTACGCGACTTCGTGAAACGGAAGCATTCTACTTTCTGTTTCACTAATAATGTTGGTGTATTTTCAGATAACAGCAGTCTGGAAATGTTGACTTCACCTTTTCTGAGAAGCCCCAAGACATGATTTTAATATACCGTACCTGTTGGGAATACGTTCAACAGTTTTGCATCAAAAAAGTACGCGTGTAAATACAGCTATTACATGCATAGCGTAGGCCAGCACCCGTAATTTTTGTTTTTTAGCCACTTGTTTGTTAACGCATGTGCTGCGGGCCGCATTGTTAGAAACTCTGCGTTTCGTCGCAAGTAAGGATTAGAGACGGTGATTTGTAGCGGATGCAGTTGGCCCAGTGCTAGGTTTTTATGATGAGCGACTGCAGGCTGCGGTCAACCCGTGTAAAATAACCGTTCGCTAAGTTTAGGGCTAGCGCGATAAAATCCCGTTGTTCCGAAAGATAACGTTGGCAGAGTTTTCCGCTATCTCTAGTATGACTGCTTTACCTAACCAAAATGTGTATCCGTCAGTTTTAAGAGTTAGTGGACCCTAATTATTTTTATTTATTTATTTTTTGTACGTCCGAGGCACGGAAACGGGGAAGGCGATGAGTCGAATGACACGTCTGTCAAACACCTCATCGTATCTAGGCGCGAACTACTAAACTCATCTCGATCCATCCCGAAGTTGCAGCTTGTATCACTGCGCGTGTTCGCGCGCTTGAACGTCATTGGCTGCGTGTGTAACAAGCCGCCGCGCCGCCTCCACATGTTTGGCGAGCTATCAGCCGTCATTGCCACGCCTCTACTAACATTTTCCCACAGGAACGTTACGCGAACCGAAACATTCTCAAGAATAACAGTCTCCTTGTCGCCCCGTTGTACCACAATATTTTTCCGTCCTATAATACTTAGTTATTTACCTTAAAGAATTAATTTACGTCGAAAGTTTTCAAACCTTGAAACTCAAAACATTCCACGTTATATTACATATATCGACAAAGTACAGAATTGCACCAATTTTAATAAATTAGATTGAGATACCCACCCTAACGTCATCATCAAAAATGGCGCAACACTGTCCAAATCGCCATTTGATGAACTTTCTTAAACCACTTAACAAACATTTCACTTGTCATTTCTTCGTAATAATCCTATGTCGTTTTTGAGATAAACGATAGACGTCGATGTCCACCATCAACAAACCTGGCATCACTTCCTACATTCAAGGTTATTAATATTTTACCCTTTCCCGAAGGATTTTTCAGCCCTGTCGATAGACCGTCCAAGAAAGGAAGTCACCGTTTAGTAGCTTCTGAAACCAGCTTAATAATATATCTAATAATGTCGGAAACTCTTTATGCTTGGCACTAGATACGCTGATTAGCACTGCTTCCTGTCCGCTTTATAAAGGATTTTCTTGTTCTCTACGACACGAGGAGGCGACACCCCAGCCCGAACCGCCGCATCCGCCATCTTGCGCAGTACTGATTACTTGATACGTGTTTACCCCGTAACGATAACAGATAAACGTGCTTCCAAACTGCAAGCACATATACTATTTCACGCGCACAGTCATATTATATTACAGTGGATAAAAACGGTAACTGAACGTTTAAATCGTTACGTCTGAACTATATAAAATAGCACTATAGCATAGGATCTATTTCCTGCTGCAACAACACTGTTAACTAACCAACCAGCCAGTGACTGAAAGCTCGCCAGCGACAATGTTTATTTCTGCTGCAACCTCGGAATGGATCAAGTATATCGTGCAGTGTTTTCTCGAACAGTTATACAATGTTAAGCGATGACCCTATTATTTTATGTGTAGAAAATATAAGGTAAAGTCCGATGCAGGTTTCCATGGTCAGGTTTTCCGATTACGGTTTAAAATTTCTCAGCTACAGAAACGTGAAAAAGTTTTTTTTAGCCGTTTTGAGGAGCTTGGAAATCATGTTTTCAATTAACGGATGGCATTTTCAAAACCATACACAGTTTGAGTTGTGTCTTCTTTTCGTAGATAAACGCACTGGGGACATTAATATTTACATAAGAAACTACACATACCATACCAGTAATAGTATAGCTATCGCGTACATTGTGGAAGCATTACAGCGAGCACGCGACTTGAATCAACCACAAACATCAGACTGACTGTGTGCTCTACATGCTTTGCCTCGGGCAGTATAATGTTCTCGTGTAATCATCGTAGCCTCGCGCAGGGTGGCGACATAATCATTCCTGCCACCAAGGTGAACTGGTCATTTAGAATCCGGAACGAGCCTTTTACCGAACACGCGGCCGGGTTGCTGTCAAAACCTGCCTGTTGCTGTATCAGTTTTAAATCGACGCTGTTTGCACCCCCCCCCCCCCCCAGGATTTAGAAATAATTTTACTGTCGGAGTTAAGGAAATTATTTAGCTCGGTAAATGGCTGGCATGTACAAGCGATATTAAGATTAGATTAATACATAATCTAATGTAACACGTGCCTTTAGTAGCTGCAGTTTGACTACTATCGTCTTTTACCCAATGTTGTCAAAGTTTGCATCTTCGCAAGCGAGGGTCGGTCAGACATGGTCCTTGGCGTTATCACCCACTATTTTGTATTAAACGTTGACCTACAAATTGCTTTCTATCACAAACACTTGGCCATTAGCATGTCCCAACACACATTTTTTAAAAGAACAAGTCGGTATCGTATCAGGTGGACCATATTCGTAGTATATTTTGTCGTGTCTTGGCGGCTTCGTAAATTGCTGTGCAACAGTAGTTTTTATATAAGGCCCACGGTGGTAGAGGGATCAGACTGCTCGTCTTCCACATAGGCGATCCGGGTTCGATCCCCGGGGTTTCGGTCCCGGATTTTTCGCATGTTGGAAACGACGTGAACCCTTGGATTTTCTGGGGGGGGGGGGCTCCCGTTTACCCCTCCTCTCCCTCCACTCATTCTGTCGCTGCTCCACACCCTTCTCTCGTTTACCTCGTACATTCTTCGTGTCGGACGGCCGACAGGGTATATCTCGCTAGTCGAGAAGCCGGCCTAATATATTTTACTTACCTGAGCCGGCCTTCTCTCATTCACACTGACCCAGCCCGAAGGCGGAAACACGTTGTGGATTTTCAGTATAGCTTACGTATTCCGTTTCACGAAACTTCAGTACATTTGTGTATTTCAGAGGCCAGTTGTTATCATGTAATGTGTTTCACTTCATTGTGGAAGCTGTGCGCTTACCTTGCATGTAGGCCCCACGACGTTGTTTGTGCTTTGAGGTGTTACCTCAGACGTCCTCTTTTACCCGGACATGACCTCTTTATCTCCTCGCAAACGTACCGGCGGAGTTTCATAAAAAAACTGCCAAATTTCCTCTTTTTTCAATAATAGACATTCAATTATTTTTTAATGGGCTTTGTGACACGGAATGTTTAGGAACGGTGCGGACATCGCGCGTAAGCAGCCTCTTTGCTTTGGAAGTGTATTTTTACTGAGCAATTCAAGAAAAGGGTTGTGGACAGTTTAAAGACGGGGGAAAATGCAAGCAAAGGGGAATGTCTCTTGTGAACATAAGTTTTGCGTGCTTTTTGCAACGCAAGTATATGATTGATGAGGGAGTTAGGCCCTTTGGTACAGTTGTTTGTTGATGTTCGCAACAGTTGCCTGATGGCAGAACTGCCTGGTTGTCTTCAAACGCAATGCATGATGTTGAAATTCGGATACTAAGCGTATTAACAACTTAAGTTATTTCACGCTCCTATAACCTAAAACATTTACAACTGTCTATTGTGCCAGAGGCCTCCGCAGAGCTGCAGGTGGTTCACAATAAAGTGAGCACTTTTGTTGAACGTCTTGTTGATAATAATAACTAAAAAATGATATTGATTGTCACGTCACAATTTTGAGTACTTAAAAGTAGAATGTGTACAGTTTAATCGTTCATTATGGTGCTTTGTTTATATTAAAGAGTGGCAGAAATTATTTGAAAGGAAACAAAGAGCTATGGTAAAGTGCTCACTTTATATCTAGACACCCCTACGGTGGATAGGTTGCAAGTGTGGACTCTGCCCCCGCAGCCCGGGCAGTACGTCTTCCCGCCACAAACACCGGCGACTGGTCGACGTCGCGGCAGTGTTGCATCTACGAGCGCCTGGATCGCGTTAACTTTCTTGCTCCTTGGACAAGTTCGGGTGGGCTTTCGTTCATCCTCGGTAATTGATATTAGTTTACATGTGTGCACTCAGACGACTTGGCTTATTTCAAGCCGTGTTTTTGTGTCGCATAATAATGGCGTTGATGCCTTTTGGCATTATAAAAATTTGTATTTATTGACCTTCAAATAATGTGTAAACCTTTTAAGATATAGTAGAAATAAGCTGCCATATGTAACTTATAGCATTTGTCACCTACTTATTTGCTTGCAATATGGGCTTGATTATGAACTTATAACGATAAGTTAATGAGCAGGAGGTGTCCATGATGTTACACCCAAAAATGTGACTTCAGGTATCTCATAAATTTCTGTAGGCATGGCCACCCCTTGGGTTTACGTTAGTTTCAAATGTCAAAAAATTCCTTTGCGCTGAATCGAAAGACGGTTTTGTTAGGCTAGGAAACTACAATGAATTTGAATGGCGCTGCCGTTACGTCAGTCGCCGAGGATAAACGATTCCTCCCGAATAATTCCGAGGAGCGGTAATGTTAACGCGACGCAGACGCTATTTGTGGCCGTGACAAGGGTGACGTAATAGGCGCGGCTAGTGGCGCGCCTGGCGGCCGGGACGCGCTGTTATTCCTGGTCGCCGGGCGGGCGGGCGCTCCCAAATGTTCGCCGCCTGGAGGGGTGTACTGCGGCCCGGACTGCGACGGCAAGTATTTTTAAAACTGCCGCCCCTCGTGTTTTGCCTGCCTGTAGAAGGGCTTGGCGCTCGCGCTGACTCTGGCCCACTTTTGGTGCTGCCCAGGTCCGAGCGGTGTGCAGACTAACTGATTGATTCCCGATACATGGGCGCAGCCAGTGGGAGGATATCGGGATATACCGCCTACCCTGGAAATGAAAACAAGCTGCTCGAAGATAAAACTAGCAGTCGTATTCACAATTTAGGTACAAAAACTGCTTTAATTGCATCAATTTGCACATTAAAACAAAAAAAATTTCCGGGGGAGGATCCCCAGACTCCCCACTTCATGACGTATATTCGGCGTCCCTTTATTGTGTTGATATTCTTCACTCTATAAAAGAGCCTAAATGAAAATCCATTTTTTCTCCCGCCTTCGGGCAGGGCCACGTAGTGTGTATGGGAGAAGGCCGGGGTGAAGGTTGGGCCTTAGCGAGCCATGCCTGTCGTCGCCCTCCGGCCAGAAGTTGGAGTGGGGTGAGATGAGCGTGGAACAGCGACGGAATGAGAGGCGGGAAAAAGTGATTTCCCCTGGAAAACCCGCTTCAAACGCAATGCCAGCCACGTTTCCCACAAAAAAATCGGGACCGAACCCGCTGAGTATCAAACCCACATCTCCGTGGTGGGAGGCGAGAGGTTTGACTCCTCGATCACCGGGGACTCTATCGAAATGTCTTGCTAACACTGATTTGTCACGTTTTCTCATATTTTGTTTCGTGAGATGAAACAAAGGTGTTGGCGACGTGCATATCTCAAATTCGAAGAAGTTGCGTGGATATTCAGGATCAGACCAGGATTCAAGGATAAACATACCACCATTCTTTGAGTTATGGAACATGAATCGTTAGTTCCTCCCTCCGCCCTCAGTTACAGTCTCCTAACTCAGCACCTTTGTTGTTACAGTTTGATCAATTCTCTTCATTTTGAACGAGAAAGTGAGCAAAATACTCACCAAGGAAGCTGTAACCAACAATCGTACAAATAATTACAAAATTGTAATATTATGCTCTTTAAAAAATGAATTGGAAAAGTGAAAACAGTCATACGCCGGCGCCGTACAATTTGTATTAGTCTTTTTATATAATCATGTATTTTCTGCGATTCAGCGAGATTTGCTTGCGATGGCCTATATCCATCTGAACACGTGAGTTTGTTCAACCGTATTGCAAAATTGTACAAAGATGATAACAGGTGTGAAGATGGTCGCCTAAACCGCTAAACGTGCGTACTTGATGCATCTCCAGAAATAAGGTGACTCCTTAGAGAGATTGGGTTTGTGGGTTTGAAGCGTAAAATTGATGATGACTGAAGGTGCCGCTGGCAGGCTTATGTAATGCAGTAATGCGTATGTGTCAGCCTCTCAGTTGGTTGCACGGCTTTACTGTTATTACTTTTCCGTATCATTTTATTTGTGCGAAATATGGTTCAAGCATGTTTACATATTGGTGTCTTTCAAATCCAGTCAGTATTTCCCCACGTCCTTTTTATTCACGGAAGAGGCTTTAAATCATGTTCGTAATAAGTGATATAGTTTGAAGTGTGGGTTATTTTCGTAGATACATAAAATAAACAGGGTGGCCAGAGACCTGGGAAACTTGGTAAACCTGCAATTATCAGGGAAATTCTGGTCCATCTGGGAAATATTATGTACCGGTAATTTACTTGTGTGGCTAATTTTGAGCTTCCAAAAAAGTTTAAAAATTCAAAATACTGGAGTTTTGATAGCAATGTTGCATTGTTTGTTCAAAACGTTACCCTCATCTGCATGTCACTATATTTTGTCAGGTGCATTGTTATTTGCGCTTGATTTTTTTTTTTTTTTTAGTTCATTGGTTTTGAATGTTTACCTTTATTAGAAAATACGTTAAATACAGTGAGGAAATAATCATGCTGTGTAATACGTGTTAAAATAGTTAAGTCAGAAAATAATCCCACCTTGCTGCGAGACATTTTCAACCGCAGGTAGGGGAGGTGCCTTGACCGTCTATGGTGAAGCAAGGGAGCAATAAGGTCTATTCTTGCTTGCGCTTGCGTCAAGTACCACGATGCTGCTGCTGCTACATGAGGCGGAATTGACGTGTAGGATTCCCGTCGCAACTGTATACTTTAAACTCTAGACAGTCTAAACAACAGGAAATAACTTGGAAATAGGTCGAGGCAATACTATTGTTGAACATTTATTAGACTAATTTACAATACTATAATGGTGTGCTAGGTTGTAGGCCGGAAGGGCTGTTAATGAAGGATTACGAAGAGTTAGATAAATAGCAGTCCAGCAGGATAAAGGATAGGGGTTACCCGAAGCTCGACCCCAGATCACACCTCCGTCGGACTCGAAGGTGAAGTCGTCCTCCCCGGCGACCGCGAGCTCGTGGACTCCTCCGATGATATTGGACGCGAATGTGCAGCGAATTCTCCTGGGGGCCTACTCTGCAACTTGTATTTCAGTTCTATTTACGGTCTTTATACAGATACAGTTAACTGGTTAACTCTTTTTATGACGATATTTTGTATTCAGTGACTAGAAATGGCGCTGTGACTGTCTTTCATATACCTCGTGACTGTCCTCATACAAGTTCGAGTTCAAGGGTGTCGTTACGAGGCAAATTTCATGATGATGGCTGACAAATTTAAGGTGCTTTCTACAACATCCTCGTTGTGGAACGAACCACGGTCGTAGAAGAACAGGTCTGGACACTCACTCGCCTGGAAACTTGAACCCCTGGTTGTTTGGCTGCAGTTCACCAAGCTACCGAGAATGCTATACATTTTTGGCGCTGTAATCCGGGCCGTCGTGCTCAAACTCCGCCCACTACCCTCCCACTAAGATAAAAAATTTATCAAGTTTATGAAATACTTCCTTCGCTCACAATTTTAAATCCTTACTCCTGAAATCTTTATTTACTTTATAATGTTAACGATGTAAAAAAAAGTGGGCGGAGTTTGTGTCCGACCGCCCGGATTACAGCGCCAAAAAGTACATTCTCGGTAACTTGACGAACTACAGCCAAACAAGGGGGTCAAGCAAAATTCATTTAGTAGATAGGCGAAGTGTCCAGACCTGTTCTTCTGCGACCGTGGAACGAACCCAATTGAAATGTTGCTTGGAAAGAGACATTCATTATTTTAATTCCATTTAAATGTGCTATATTCCTAAATTATAGCTCTTGGTGTAATAACTTCTAATGCCGATGCAAACGACAAATTAATACAACACGTTTGATCTTGTTCTTTGGTAGGCAATACAGTACCATGCCTCCATTTCTTGTTAGCGCTGTGCACTAACTTTCTATAAGATGAGTTTATGTTATAACTTTTAACATACAAGTCATAAATACGAGCCAATTGACTTATATCATTTAAAATTAATTTTATGTGTTTAGCAATGCAAAACATACCGTGAGAACTGAGAAAATGTAATTTAGTAAAATGTATAAAGGTTTTCGGTGCATGGTCTACTGTGGTGCCAAATGCATAAAGATTCGGATGAAGAGAGGTGTTGGAATACTATATGAGGACAATCAGGAGTGACTATCTGTATCGCTGAAGCTTTTGAAAGTTGGTCGCAGTTTACGATCGTTACCACAGATGAATCTACAGAATAGACTCCCGGTCGTTACATTTGTATCGTATTTTAAGTCACAACAGTCTGATGTCTTTTATGGGAGGGTTGGAGGGCTTCGTAATATTTTATAGCATGCGGCCTACCATTTTTAAATCATAGTATGTAACGCGTTTTCGTGGATAAACATAGTTGGGGCAAGTTACATAGTTTTGTCAAAAACACTTTCATCAAACTCGCTGGAACGTACTTAAAGCCAGAATGAAACGTGAAGAAATCAACTCGTGAAGTCAGGGAATTAAGTTGTTTGTGTCTAAGCCACGATTTATTTTTCTGTAAAGTGTTATGATGCATGCTTGGCTGAGGAAGTATTGTTCAAAGTGATTTATTTGTGAATTTTACGTACCCTCGGGCCGCCGTGAATCATTAGGTAGCGCCCAAACAATTCGAGGTTATAACTGGCTGGTCAGGTTTGGCGAGTTGCAGCGATAAACCAAGGTCACGATGTGTTAGGTCACAATGTGTTACGTAAACAAACCACTAAGTTGGTCTATTATGCACCAACGCTATTTGCTCCAGATGCCGGAGAAAGTCTATGTAGAGCCTTCTGGCTAGAGGCTAAAAAGCGACGGAGCGGCAAGGACGTTGTACATATACCAATGAGGCACAACATCGCCTATATGGGCAAGAAGCTAAAACAAAGATTTACATTGCCGGTTCGTTACTTTAGATTTTTTTTTTTTTTTACATTTTTAGTATCGACCCTAACTAAATATATGCTGGAAATTTCCACAAGGTCTGCTAGAAACTACCGACACGTAACTTGTAATACATCTTATTCATTGTACCACAATATATTGCGATTAAGGCCTCGCTCTTTAGTTTTGCAGTGGTTTCAAAAATATATTTTTTTTATCGCAAATAAATTCAAGTATCAAAAATTCATTCTTACAGTCTTAACTTATATATCGTTATGTATCTGAATTTTTCTGTTGCAATACACCAAACGAATTTTTAGGTTTTCCCCCTGAAATATAACTTCTTTTGTTGTCAAAATAAGCCAAAATGAAGCAAAATAATTTTTTTTCTGACAAACAGCGCATTATTTTGAAGAAAAAAAAAACGCTGTGGCAAAATTTTGTATCGTATGACTGTACACAGTCTCAGATTTTTTCAAAACATTTGGTTAAAAATTATCCGAGTTATTTGCAATCGTTTGAAATAAATTAATGATCACGGCATTAACGAATGCCTCGCTATGACAAAATATTTGTTGATAACATTGAAAATAAATTTTACCTGTGATTAGTTTTCTTACTTCCCTATTTTCGTTTAAAAATCCTATAGGTTTGCATTATTTTTCAGTTAGTGACTCCTACCACAGTTGTTGGTCTGATAATCTCAGAGAATTTTTTTTGTGGGTTAATGCAAATAATAGACGGTTAACGTCAAAAACGGTAAGCATGAAAATGCATAAAGCAACATCAAACGCTGCTACATATGTCACTGCGGGAAATTAAACGTGTTATTTATTAGAAAGTAGAGGAAAACTACCCGCGACTGCAGTCAATCAGCCATTTTGTATAGAGTGCGTATATTTATAATTATATACTTCGTGATTATATTTCTTGACATGTATTTTAAATAAGAATATGAGATTACGATTTAGTATATAGTATTCACTTTTTCGGTATTTTTAGTTTAAAATTCTATCACTTGAACATTGAACGCCACCAAAAAATCACCTTTGTTAGCTTACAATTTCTGGCAGCTGTATGCGTTACCACGTTTTCGTTTGTTTCGTAAACGATTCAAAATTATGAAATAATGTTTATGTACCTGCTGTGTTTTCCTTTCGTTCATCGCTTACACCATACGTGTTGTTTCCGAACTTTAAGAGTGCGTAGTAGATAAATAAACGCTGAAAACATTAATTGATTTCTACGCTTTTTTCGAAGCCAATATGGATAAAATACTCAATGACAATCCTGATTATTGGTATTTGCCAACTTTGAGTAAATATTTATCCAGAGTTACTAATTCGTTACGCGTGATCTCTTGCGCCGCAGCTAAATGCACGAGGTTCCGGCGTCAGAGATTGTGCCTCAGAAGCACGTAACACTGGAAACAATTTTGTTTAAAACGTTTGCTAAAACAATTGTCTAGGATTGCTATTGTTTAATTTTCGCAAATTGGCTTCAAGAAACCTACAATTATAGATTAATGCTTTTAGCGTTGAATTATGTACCACGCCCTCTTAACAGCGCACCTTAGCTGGTTTATTGTTTGAGCTAAAAGTGTCAGAAATCCGTTCAGACGTGAAATTTGCCATTGTCCCTACCTTCGGTTACTGCTAAAATATTAAAACTAAGGGCGAAACTTATATATAGTGTTGCCACATTCTGTTTATATATATATATATATATATATACGCGCGTGCGCAACACACACACACACACACACTCTCTCTCTCTCTCTCTCTCTCTCTCTCTCTCTCTCTCTCTCTGTGTGTGTGTAAACAATATCGTGAGAGTTATACTGTATTATGCACTCACGGCAAAAGCTGAAGTGTGTTCAAGAGCGATAAAATCCTAATTTTATATTTTTATGTAATGTTAGTTTAGTAGACGATACTTGTGAGCACATTTTACTCTTACGAAACAATTTTAGCTCCCATAGTTTTCTCATAACGATGCGACAAAGTCAAAATTTGCTTGTTCTACTGCTATGCAAATAGTAAAAAAAAAAAAAAAAATAAATAAATAAAAACCGACCCACATTAACAAAATAATTCATTGTTATATTACATCCCATGAGCTATGCAATAAATAATTTTTAAAGACCATAACGTAATATTTTGAATTTTTAAAAAATCGCACAAGTACAGGAAAATAGTTGAAATTTCCGCAATTTTTTAATGTACAAAAATAATTCACGGGATTTTTAAAACTGTTTTATTACGTAGTCCGCCATACGTTATTTCACTTTGAATTATTTCACTTACGTAAGTCAATTGGTTTTCACTATTTGCTTGGCAGCAGAACATACAAATTTTGACTTTGTCGCGCCGTTGTGAGAAAATTATATGTACGCACAAGTATCGCCTATAAAACTAACAATATTTCATAAAAATATAAAATTGCGATTTTTGGCACTTGAATACCCAACAGATGTAAGAAGCTTATTATGCACCTGACGCATGAAGGTGGTTGTAGCGTTCCGCGCCTATTCTCTTCTACGCGGAACAGCTACACTTGTTCACTATGTGTCTATCTACGAAAATAACGCACTAGGCTTCTATCATTTTAAAAACGCAACTTGCTTATTGGCAACTGTTTTTGGGGCCACTCAAAATGGCTATAAACGGATGTTTTTAGACTGCTGTAACTGAAAAAAAAAATACCATCCGGATTAGTAAAACACAACGTTGGAAGCACGTGTTGGACTTTAGTATAGACTGTTTATGATAAAGTGAGCACAGCTTACATTTTTCTGTTAGCGGTTTTGTGTTTATCTTTAGTATTTTCAATATGAAAACTATGATGAAACTAAAGACAAGTGTAAATGTTTGCTCACTAAAAACTTACCACGAATGGCCCCAATAAAATACAGTTTTTGATTTTTATAAATTTTGGGGAGTGCTGATTTTAAAGTGTGAACAGTCTACGAACCAACCGCATATATAATTGTAGGGTCGGCGTTTTAGGCCCATAGGAGAAAGAGTAGTAGGAAAACACTGCACGCCAGTTTGGCGCGCCGCAATATAAGTGATGCTGTTGCCGTCGAGTGTGGAAAACTGAACCTTATCGTTTCAGCATCAAACACAGAAAGTTACACCCGGTGCATGGTTCTCTTAACAGTCCGTGTCACTTATTGTGATGGCAATATTTAATTGAAAATATTTCTATGAGACATATTTTACCCTTTCTGTGCGTAGATAGTGTTTTAAAAATTAAAGTGTAACTATGAAATAATTAAGCTAATTTAAATTCTAAGATAAAAATTCTCTCACCAAATAATAAACACTAAATAGCTCCCAGTACCGGTTTCATCCAATAATACGCACCTAATAGTAAAATGTAATGTTTATATGAATTAATATTGCCGGTTATTCGTCACATCCTTAATTTGTTAAACAAAAATGTATATTACTAACAAATGAGAATACTCTTAAGGTTATACTCACTTTTTTTTGTGTTTTTTTTTTGCGATTATTATTTTTTAAGTTTAAACGAGAACATATATCACAAATTTGTTTAGCAGTTTGGTTTTAAATGGTTTTAACAGCGATAGCTAATTTATTCACGACAGGAAAATAATAGGTTTCAACTATTAAGTCAATTAACAAATATTTGCCATTACGTAGTTAGCTTAAGAGGGCGTGGTACATACCTAATTAAACGCTAAAATAATTAATCTATAACCATAGGTTTCTTGAAGTCAATTCGCGAAAATTAAAGAATAGCAATCCTAGACAATAGTTACAGACATCGTTTTAAACAAAATTGTTTCCAGTGTTACGAACTTCTGAGGCACAATCTCTGACGCCGGAACCTCGTGCATATAACTGCGGCGCAAGAGATCACGCGTAACGAATTAGTAATTCTGGATAAATGTTTATTCATAAAGTTGGCAAATACAGTTATCTAGGATTGTCATTGAGTTTTTTTATCCTACGTTGGCTTCGAAAAAAACGTAGAAACCAATTTATGTTTTCAGCGTTTATGTATCTACCACGCACTGTTGTATTTATCATCTTGAATAAAAATAGCCTACATGGGGAGAATACTTTTTTTAATGTATTCTCTTGTTTAGGTTTAAACAGTAAAATATTGTGAAAGTATGAAAACCAAACTTCAGAAAGAGCGATGAGTATGTTTTCTGGCGAACATTCGTATTGCAATAATACATGATTGTGTCGGGACTGAGGCGTAAACAGTGCATGCATGAGAACTGAGAGTTGTAGCTCGACGTGTGGTAGACCAGGATTGTGGACGTTCTCTGGAAGTGCGGCTGGTCTCTTTAAAGCCACAAGAGGGCGGGGTGTGGTGTGGAGGGAGCAGGGGAGGTTGGCGATGTGTTTGGCCAGACCGCCCGTCCCCCCGCGGCGTCTCCAGTCGCAAGTATTTAGTCGTGTTGACGGGATTTACCACGTCCTTTGTGCGCGCGCCGAGTGGGTTGGGCGCGGTCAGGGCCCGTCTTTGTTCCCAGCCTTCCACACGGCCCCATCTCTCTCACCACGTTCTGTCTGCTCCATGTCCGATACTTCACCTCTCGTTTCCTTCAGCATCCCTCTGAAACACTTCGTTCCTTTCCTGCTCACGTCATGGGCATAATTTGAGCATTTTTATTGGGGTGGAAGGATTACAAGGAATAAAATATAAAAAGAGGGTGGAATATCAAAAAACTTCTATCAAAATTATGTATACACTTTTGTATTGATTATTTTATATCATTAGCTAAATTATAAAACAGTGTATTGGAAAATGCACAAGTAAATTTGCATTCAAAAGCCAAAGAGAATTTTACGTTCTCTATCAACACAATTTTGGGGTGGCATGTGCCACCCCTTTCCACTCCCGAATTACATCTATGGCTCAAGTCCAGGTATGTATGTTACGTCGAGTAAACTTAGATGTTTGGAATGGTCGGGATTTAACCTGCTCTCATAAGGTGCTTACGGAAACTACTTTGGAACCACTCGATAACGAGTAAATCGATTGGAAATGTCATGTGTGATAAAGATCTACCGGCCCTCAAGATCTCAAAATGATCAACTCGATTCCGTCGCCGTATCCCGCACTGAGAAAAAAATTTTGTTGGTGCAAACAAAATTTGTTTGAATCAACCAAATCATTTGTTTGTATAGGGGCAAAGAAATATTTGTTTGCTCGTACCAAATTATTTTGTTCCCTCGATTTGTTTGAGGCAAATAGCTGAATTTTGTTAGCAGTACCAAATATTTAGCTGACCATAAAAATATTTCGTTGACTAAAAAAAACTGTAGCCGCGCCGCGATTTGATCCATTATCACTTCACTTAACACGTGTAACGCATGACCTAACCAACTAAGCTACGAGTGCTTCCACGAAAACGAGTGTGTTATTTGTATAGGAATAGTTACGTCGTGCACCGCAGGGCCGCAGCACAAACGAGTCGTGGAGCTGCAGTGTTTTTTCAAGTTTATAGCATTATCTTTTGTGATCAATCGAATTAACCGCTTTGAAATTTTTATAGCCAAAATTAAGATACTAAAATTATGCTGATTAACAGTTTAGACGTCCTACTTACCGCACAAACTTATATTTTGAATGTTGAGGTTTACAGTGTTCGCCATCTTATCGCTTACGCACGCCAGCCTGCCATCTTCCGCAAGTCAACCAAATGTATTTAGTTTCGCCAACCAAATCATTTAGTCCATCGAAAAAAAATTGTTGGTTCAAAGCACTTAACTTATAACTAACAATATTATTTTGTTGACAAGTTGTAACGAGTTGTTTGTTTACACAAAATATTTATTCGACGTCCTGTAGTAACCAAATATACGTTTGGCACAAACAAATTGCGTTTAAATGAATAATTTGGTCGAGGGAAATAATTAATTTTGTTTGGAGGACTCCAAGCTTGGTCATACCAACAAAATATTGTTTAGCTGAAGCAAACATCACCCAAACAAATATATTTAGTATAATGAAACAATTCTTTCTCTCAGTGCGTAGATTTCACCCTGCTCGGGAGCAGGGTAGATAGCAGCCAGCAGACGATACACAGGAAAGCGCGAGGTAAAAAGTAAACAGACTCCCACATGTGTTCATAATATAAAATATGTTGTAAGGCGGTTTGAATGCATATTCACGGAAAATACGATGTCGGATCGTAGTATCTTTGTTGAACAAGTAGCCTGGAGCAGTTTATCAAGTAAAAATGTCGCAAGAGTACATAATTCAGGTATGGAATAATTCATCATTACTATACACAATTTTAATGCTACATATACGTATATTATACTAGCAGAAAAGTAAATTCTGCACTGTTGTAACCTGTTATCTAATATCATAGGTCTGCCAGATCGACGACTGAAATTACCGCTTCTGCAGATTTTACCATACTATTTTTTTTTTAACTTTTACTTTTTTTAACTACTCTTCGGATTTACCACAGCTCGTTAAGCATCCAACGACCGAGTACATCTGGTCACGTGACCAATCCTATCCAGCAGGATTATACCTAGTACGTTTCCGTAAACGCCTATAATGTGAGTCACAACAGTAAGATATCCGTGGCGCGCAAGAGGAGACATAACTCCGTGCTGTGTTGCCACATTGACCGTACAACATTTTGCCACAAATATAACCTTACCCAGGTTTCACGTGGTATGCTTAATATACGGCAGTTTCTGGGCATATCATTTACCCAGTATAAGGCGCCGAATGATTTTGGCGTGGTTAATTTTTCCCCTTTTGCGCCGTTAGGCGTTCCGATATCAGAATTCTAACAGGAAGGTACGCCACTGACTATCCTGATGTGTATTACAAGGCAGTTTTTGTTATTCTATTTGGCTCAGTTCGTAACCGGTTTGTGATGTGTACTGGCAAGTGGACGGCATTAAACAGAAAGGAACCAATCTACAGTTAACTGGAACTGAGATACTCATGGTCAAAGTTTCTGTGTGTATCTATGACTCATGCATATAATTATTTTCTGGGATCTTATTTTTCGTCAAAGAGTGTGATTTAGTACTTTTTCTTTTTCAAAGACGTACTTCGGACCTTCTTCGACGTGATATGATTGTCTCCAAATTGATTAATTTGTAGGTTGGTTCCTTTCTGCTTAATGCCGTCCAAATATAAGTTTAACACGGGTCGAGGGCGTTATGTTGGTGAATGCAATTTTCTAGTTTATCACAATTTTTTTTTATTTCTCTGTTGTCCATTTGTTTGTGATACTAGTGCGCTCTTAACAGTATATACAAACATTGACATAACTTGTGTAGTGGTTGTTGTGACACACTTTTAGGATCTTTGAAAAACTCATTCACTTTTAGGTTGTGTGTGTATGACAAATGTCGGACAAGGAAGTTTTTGGACGGGGATTTTAAATGTGTGCTGTGAGGCCGGTTTGAGGGGATTTCTGTCTAGGGAAATTTTTGTTCCCCCGTCCACTCCCATCTCTCTCGGGCCGAACGGAATGACGGATGCGTATCTCGGATAAAATAACCGGCTCCATTCCTGTCACCCTATCTCAGCACGGTTGACCCTTGCCGCAGGATCAACGTGCGTCTTGTGTGTACCTTTTCGCAGGCGAAGGCTAAGGGTCTGTCGAACGCTTGGACTTTCCTCGTATCATAAATGGAGATGATGCATGAACCGTGTCTCGAATTATGTAGTGTGAACTAGTCTTGAGGCGTAAGCCAGTGATGCGGAGCAGGTAAAAGTGGTAACAGTGTTCAAAACTTCCAAGTGTCGTTTTACTATTAATTTCTTGGATTTCAAGAAACATGTCTTATATATATCCCGAAAACCTTGTAAAAACGTTAAGGCCTATTGAAGTTTTCGTATGTGAACTGTTGTGTAAATACAGTATATGGCATGGCTTTATCTGCAAAACATGTTAATGTAGTATACGTTAAACGTTTTAATAATTAGGACTTGTTTTCCGATTACTTACGTAATTTTTTATTTGTGCCAGGTACATAGGATTTACAACACAGTCTACGTTTCGTAAAATTATCCTTAAATTGTTTTTAAACTGTCGTCAAGGCCTCGCTCTCTAGTTTTACAGTGGTTTCGAAAATATTTTTTTAACGCAAATCAGTACATTTATCAATAAATCATTCTGGCAATTTTAACACTTATGTATCATCATTTGTATCTCAATTTTTCTGTTGCAATACACCAAAAATGTTTTTGGATTTTTGCCCCTGATATAGTATATATTTTGTTGTCAAAGTAAGCCAAAACGAAACAAAATAATTTTTTGCTAGCAAACGGTGCATTAATAAAACGCCCTGGCAAAATTGTGTATCGTATGACTGTACACAGTCTGAAATTTTTTCAAAGCATTTGGTTAAAAAAATTTCAAGTTATTTGCAATTGTTTGAAATAATAGGAAAGATCATGGCCTTAAGTTACTTCATCTTAACGTTTTTATTGCGCATTGATGAAATACTTAGGAAACGTAAAGTCACATTGTAAGACATTCAATTGTGTGTAGATCTTAAAAGGCTCGCCTCGTATTTGGGAGGACCCGGGTTCGAAATACGGTTCCGGCTGTCCTGATTCCTTGCCGAAATAATTATAGCCTAATTCTGGGATGTTTCCTTAAAACATGTCCAGGTTGATTCCTAACCACTTTCCCCATGTACCATGGCCTATAAATAAAAAAAATAATAATTGCAGAAGTAGACTTTATTCTATGTAGTACTTTACTTGATCAACGAGTAGTAAACACATGTAGCGGACAAATTGTGAATGCTTCAACAGTTAGACAATTATGATGTCTGTGAAAGGAAGAGAACCATGCAATGTTTGTCTTCGTGTTGTTGACCCAATGAATTTGACCTTCGTGGCTTAGGTTTTGGGGACGCCAGCCAACAGTGCCAGAGAGTTTTCTGTTGGTGTACCAAGTCTTTGCATGAATGCACATGGTGTACCAAGTCTTTGCATGAATGCACATGGTGTACCAAGTCTTTGCATGAATGCACATGTTTTTGACTTCCTATTTAAGGGTCTGAAATAACACGTGAAGTTCATTAGTGTGTACGCATTTTTTCCCCCCGATAAACTACTCTCTCTCTCGGGAAAAACTATTCCAGCGAAGTCGGCAAGGCGCTTCGAAGGTATCACTCATGTTGTATCTGTTTCTCAACTTACAAACATCGAACCGAGGCCTTCCAGCCAACCTCACGCGCAGAGATTTTCGGATAGTAAAATTATTTTCAAATGAAAACCCGAGTATTGTTTAAATTCAGTTTTTATATAGCCCTAGATATTATCATATGAAAACTACACAAATTACAGTTTTCCATTTTTGTGGATTTTAAGGTTTCGGGCCCTAATTTTTCTAAAAACATTGTTTAATATTTTACTGGAAGTAAAGCATATTACTGTGTAGTGCTACATAAATAAACGTCCGCTAATAAAATTCTACTCGGCAAAATGTCATCCAATTTTGATGAGTAGTTAACATTTTATTGACGATTGAGTATTCCAATATTCCGCCCGACATCGTACCTTTCCATGCCCCTTAACGTGTTTGCGAGTTTATGCGCCTAAACCAAATAAAAAATCAGTGCACTTTCTAACCTCAACAATCTTGGGATCTGACCATATAATCACATCTACGGTCAACATTCGCGTACTTTTTAATAATGTTGCATCTAACTGCAGTGCTGCTGTGTGTGAAACAAATACGTATAAGCATTTTAAACCTGAAATTTTATTTAATTTAGCGAGTCCAAAATTTCGGCCCGAAAACAGGCCTTATTTGTTGCATTTATTTATTTGTACATTTAACATGCTCTCGAACAGCACAAGGTTTAGTAGAGGAACACGGAGGAAGGAATCGTCCAGGGCCTGTTGAAGGAACCATCCTAGCATTCGCCTGGAGTGATTTCGAAAAACCCTGGGAAACCGAAATGAGGATGGTCAGAGCTGGAGATCGAACCCGTGTCCTCCCGAATGCGAGGTTAGTGTTTAACCACTGCTTCACCTCACTCGGTGGTAGGTTTCAGCTCGGGACCGTGATTGGCCCAGTTGCTAGAACACTTGCCTCTTACCTAGGCGAACCGGATTTTCGTACGTGGGAATCGTGCCGGGCGATGTCGCTGGTGGGTGGGTTTTCTCTGGGATCTCCTGTTTCCTCCGCCCTTCTCATTCGGGCACATCTCCCTTGTAGGGCCACATTTATTGTCATCCTCCAGGGGCAAGCAGATTTCTTGGGCGCCAATCGTTACGGGCACGGCGGACAACAATTTTCATCATGTTTTAATTTTTTTATGTGTACCAGATATTTTTTTCTTATTTTAGACACAAAATGTGACTAAATTTTGCTCTTCTGAAATTTTTTCATCTCTCATAGTTTTCGCGTAATGGCTTGTTAGTCAAAATTGGCATGTTTCCATTTTAAGGACTACATTAAAACCGACTTACCAAACTGAAAAAAAATTCATAGTGGATAAATACATCGCAGGCTATAATTTCACTTACATGTAAACAAATAGAAAAATGTATTTAAATAAAAATACTAAAATTTTAAATTTTAAAAATTCATTTTTTTATATTTTATTTTGTTGTGTAACGTAGCTGAACTTGTAGCCGACAACATCGTCATCTTGGCCCTCGGGTACCTTATATGTACAACAGTAACGTACCTAGTCTGGTGTTTTCATGCGCTTCGTGATGTCGCAGTGTGATAACAACAGGTGATACAAGTTTACTGCATTGTAAGACATGTATTCGTACTAGTAACTACGGACAGTTTAAACCCAATTATTTAATAATAGCATTCTCCGAGTTCCCCTTATTTTTGGTTTGTTTTAATTAGTACATATCGCATTCGGAAGACCACGGTCGCGGTCATCCTGATTCCGGTTTTCCATGGTTTCCCGAAGTCGCTCCAGGCGAGTGCTGCGATTGTTTATTAACAAAGGTCACGGCCGACTCCTTGTATAGTTACTGTCATGTATCAAGTTGTATCGTCTCTAATGACGTCGCTGTGGACGAGACGTGAAGTCCACTTACCTTACATTTATTACTATGTAAGGAAGTACCAGCAGTGCTGCATTTTTATATTATCGCCTACGCTGACAGTGCTGCACTATTAGTGAGTGATAGATTTTATTAGTCAGCGCTTAACATCGAGGTCTTTAGCGCTGGTAAGGGGTGACATGAGGTGAGTATGGAGCAGCACCGGAATGAAAGTGTGGGGAAACGGGAGATTCCAGAGAATACTCACTGACAAACGGCATCGTCCGGCACGATTCTTACATGCAAACATCCGGGGACCGACCCTGCCGGTAATCGAAGCCGGGTCGCCTTGGTGTGCGCTATTAGTGAAAACCTCCCAGAAATCGAACTACGCATGTAGTTTTCACATGATAGAAAAAAAAAGCAACGTGTTATATATGACGCACTAGTAAGGAAGGGAGTGACTGGCTGAGGTGGCACATAATTGCTGAATGACGAGCAGAGTAGTACAGGCCGTTCACCCGCAGCTCCTACTAATTCACTTAGCGAGGTATGGCCAGCCGCTCAAGCTGTGTCCACTCGTCTGCAAACATCTCGTCCTCTGCGTGCTCATTTCTTATTTGTTTTGTAAGCTTGGTACCCTGGTTCGTGTATTTGCCGTCGTTACTCTCTAGGTTGACATGGTGTTGCCATGCACTCCTTTGAACTACATTCTAGTTAGTATACGCCTACTTGAAGATTATATCTTTTTAAGCTTTTTTTTTTTGCGAAGTACAAAAATAACGGTTTCAAACGCTTAATAATGCTTACAAGTTTATTTTGTATTTCTACACTCGTACCATCCTAACAAAAAAAACAATAAAATCGTTAGATGTTACAGTCCGCGCACTAGCTCTCGAGTCTCTGGCGTGTATGTGTTTGTCGTCCTAAACTTCGTTTATCCTACAGCAACACAGTAGCAGACATGTCGTAACTTACAGGCGCTTACGAAAACGTACTGGAATAAATTTAATTTACTCGGTAGTATCGATCACGTGATCGGATTTACTCAGTCGTAGGATGTTGAACGGAATTTTCCGAGCGTACGAAAAATCTCAATTAAGAGTTGTATGTTGGCGGCGTGTTAAAAATGCGGTGAAATCTGCAGAAGCTGGCACAGTTCAGCCGCAGTTGACCAAGTTGTGATGGTGCATAATATAATTTTGTATTTGTACAGTATAAATATATGGCATTACAATTGTGTACTAGTAATGTGCAAACAAACATATGCGTTAACCACCGAAAACATATTTTCTGTTCTGTACAAACGTGGAAGCCTGTTTTTCTTTATACGTGCTATTTCGTGATTTTCGTACGCTTACGGCTATCTTCTCTGTTCCCGAGCAGGACAGAGTTGAGTAGATCCGGCAATGAGATCGAATTGAATATTTAGAGAATTCGGACTGAGGTAGACTGTACTCACACAACGGGTTTCCGTACGGCTTTGGAGTAACTTCAACTCTATCAAGTAGATCGAGCAAGGTTTCCGCAATCGCCTTACAACGTTACTACTGCTGTGCGCCAGGGACTCGAGAGCTAATGTGCGGACAGTACTGACAGAGGCAACAGGCATAATCAGTCATTCATATTGTGTTCAAGGGTTTTTTTTTTCAATCTATGGCAGATATCGAAAAATTGTTGCAGAGTTTAGTTGAAAACAGTGTATACTGTGTTGATTAATTTTTCAAAAATGTTTAGTAGTTCCAGCTATTTATGCAATTAAGGAAATTCTATTTAATTAGCTAACTACCCGAGTCTATATAATATTTTTCCTATAAAAAATTAAGACTATTTAGTAAAAAATAATTTTAACAAAACTGTACAACAGTTTTTCAATGTCGGCTTCAGTTTAGAAATTAAAAAAATATTATCGTGAAAGCAGTGTAAAAGTGATGGTCACAGCCTTAAGAGGAGTCCTCGACTGGCGCATGGACGGCGTTGCAACGTGTCACGTGCATACATTTTTACGCGAAACCGCTTAAGTTATTCATATTATGTTTACCTACGAAAAGAACACACACTTGAAACCATGCTTCTATTTTTTCAAAAATTCAGCACGCTTGCTAGAAACATGATATTCGGGCCTCTCAAAATGGCTAAAAACGTTTTTTTTTTTTTTTTAGATTGTTGTAACTCCGAAAATATTACCTGAATTCGTAAAGTGCAAAACGAGAAGCATGCGTTGGTCTTTACTTCAAACTATTCAAAAATAAAATATTGGGGTCACCGCTTAAAGTTCCATAGTAAAAAGACTACAACGGAAACCTTGCACGCCAGTTTGGCGCGCTGCGAATAGAGGCGATACGCTTCTCGTCAAGCGTGGGACACTGGCTCTTATCGCTACGCTGTTTCCACGCGTCAAAGGTGGAAATTTGACACCGCGAAGGACTCCTCTTAAAAATGGCAGACTCGTCTCCCAGCTCCTGTCATCCTACCAAGTTGTGTATCGCCGTCTGCAATGACCTCGCTGTCCACGAGATGTCAAGCCCACTTATCTTACCTGACTGAGGCAACGCGAACTGTTGAGGTTCACTGTAAGAGTGTGAGCGGCGGATCCAGCCTGAAGATGTGATGAAGGTCGATGTTCTGAAGAGGACTTAGGATGAGAAAGAGAGAGGGCGGGAGGGAGGGGTTGAATGTTGCGATACCCACACGGCCTGCCCCACTCCTAGTATTGATTTGTCTCGACTGCCAAGTTCCCTCTGCTATGGCTGGCGATTCTGAACAAGGGCGGCAAGCGTTGGGGAATCCCTCCATCTTAGCTGGAGACCATGCTGCATTTTTTTATGTCGCTGATATTTATCAGAACAAGGCAGTGTTGTCTGCCAGTGGCTACGAGGTTATTTATGCATGACGTTTTAAATGTGAAATAAAAAAAACACGCCCGCTTACAAATGTGAATTTGCAGGAAGTGTCCGTTGGTAAATTACTTAGGGCGTACTCAAGTTGAACAGTTTATAAATTGAAATTATTTCAATTGGACCAGCGCTATTACTGACAAGTTTGTTTTGCGAGGAATAAAAATTAATTTTCTGTTGAAAGTGTATTTGTCTCTGCTGCTTCCTACGTACGCTCTGGCTGCCTCTCGCACAGGGCCGTGTCTTGGCGCGGGAGAGGGGGGGGGGGCAAGAGGGAAATTTGCCTCGGGTCTTACATTCTAGGAGGCCTCACTTTTGAATTAAAAAAAAATGAATTTTTAATAAATGAATGTGAACTGGAGTTTTATTCTGTGTAGCACAACAGTACGAAGTATTCATTATATTTGTAACAACTGCATTTTAGTAACTTAATATTATGTTTGCTTTGCTCGCATATATTTGTAATTTTTCTGTGTGAACTGAATGCATTGTATTGTGGTACTTGTAATATTATTATTGACTGCATACCAACAAAATATGCCAGACTATGATAACTATCACTACATATAGAAAGGAGACAAAAAGTGAAAGGGGAGGGGGGGATGAATCCGATTTATGTTGCCCCATGCCTCACATTCTCTTAAGGATGTTTAAGCACGATAAAATTATAATTTTATATCTTTATGAAATAGTGTTAGTTTAGTAGACGATACTTGTGAGTACGATTTCCTCTTACAAAACAATTTTAGCTCCCATAGTTTTCTCATAACGGTGCGACAAACCTACATAAACAAAATAATTCACTCTAGTATAACATCCCATGAGCTATGCAATAATGGATTTTAAAGACCATAACGTAATATTTTGAATTTAAAAAAAAATCGTAAAAATACAAGAATAAAGTTGAAAATTCAGAACATTTTTCATTACGTAGCCGGTCATATGTTATTTCACTGTGAATTATTTCACTTACGTAAGTCAATTGGTTTTCACTATTTGCATGGCAGCAGAACATGCCAATTTTGACTTTGATGCGCCGTAATGAGAAAATTATGCGAGTTAAAATTGTTACGTAAGAGGAAAATGAACTTAACTAACTGAAACTATTCTCATGTACGTACTTACCTTGATAATCCACATTCCGTCTACTCTTGTTTTGCATTAAGTTGAATTGTGCATTCGTGTAAGTAGCAGCTGTAGCAGAATTTTCATTGCTAGAAACCGCGACATTGTCTGGTGGATTGGTGTTATAGGTTTCCAGTTTGGTGGCAAGGTGTTGATACCAATACCACGGCATGTTGCTGATGAGTTTATACTGGTGATTACAACTCCCTCAAGTTTAGAATATATGCGCGTCCTGTCCTCAGTGTTGTTGTACGGGCGTTCAATATACAATACATTTATCACCTCAATACACAGTCATAATATGTATGTTATAATTCATGGCAACGTGATTTTGCAGGTTTTCCTGTGTTTGTGGTGTGTGTTTTGGTAGAAGATAGCATATCCATTTTATACTATCGTGTGTGTTACTGCTCGTGATGTAGTAACAAGTTCTCAAGAAACCGTACAAAGTAAAACCCATAATATACCTATCAGCTAAAATGTTTCGTTTCTCAAATTGGACGTGTTACGTATAGGCCAAGTGCCAATTCGTAGTTATCGGCAAAACTTACCGAGTTTTTCAGATTTGTGAGAAAAGTATTTTAGGCGCCCGTCTGGTGGCCTTGTGTTTATAAGAGTTAGGCAGGACGCCAATTGGCTTAATCTGGCGTGGTATAGCCTCTACCGCAAGATACTGAAATGACATTGTAGGACTCTCGCCTGATTGACACTTTCATTGGTAACCCCATATTTTTATTGGTGTAAAATGTTTAAGAAAAGTTTAATACAACTCTGTGTTGTAGTTTAACAGGAAACCCGTGAGTGCACTGTTAAAAATTTCCGTAAATTCACTGACATATTTACAGACAAGTACTGTAATTTTACGGAAGTGGCTTCCGTAATATTTTGTTTACGGAAATTTGTCCGTATTGCTAGTTTACGGATGTTTGACCGTAACTTTCAATTAATTCATGAAAATATGTTTCTACAATTTTAAAGCGTATTTTACTGTGTTTCTTAAAAAAAAGTATTGATAATCGCTATTAATCCTGGATGTAAACACAAAAGTTGTCTCTTATAAAGTTGATATCCTTACCACTGCATGGAACTCGTTTACTCATATCTTGTCACTGTGGTTCAATGGTTAGAGCCTCTGCCTGGCAATTATAAGGTCGTGGGTTCGAATCCCAGCAACTTCAAAAAATTTTCAGGTTACGAAATATTGCGTCAGAATCTTGATAACACATAGCTAATAAGAAATCGTAGTATTTCTAGGAAATGGATTGCTAGTAGATTACAGAAATTAAAATTTTTTTGCGGAAAAGTGATTGTCCGTTATTTTACGGAGTGTCCGTTACTTTACGAAGATTTCTGGATAATTTTATGCCAGTACTTTTCCGTAATTTCTCGGAAATTTTTTTTAACAGTGTAGTTATTTAGAATTAATAGATTGAAAAAGACGCTTTGAGTGGCTCCAAAATTATCAAATAACGTGATGTTTTGAAACTACCATACCGAAATCGTTTGGAGTGTTTATTCTTTTTGGAAACTCACACATTAGAAATTCGTAGAGAAGTTTCTTAGAAAAAAGTGTTCAGTTACCACGCTGCAACACAGTTTACAAGACAGGCAGACGGGAGTCCTGAGAGCCAGTATTTATCAATACAGCATATAGGGAAAAAAATACTTTTTTTTGTAAGACTGTTTCAAAGATAAAAATATGTTACACATAACTTACAATTGCCGCTTGGTCTGTTTGTGCAGAACGTGTTCCAATTGTGGGTAAAAACCGATGTTTATTTCTGTCGGGATACCTTGCATAGTAAGTAATTATGTTCATAGGGACAATATTTTCTTACTTATTTGTTTTGACTTATTGGCTCAGTATGTGGAGGCTGGCGAACCACGCGGACACACAAATATAGGGTTAAAGCTTTGTGTCATAGGTATGAATCAGATGAACACAACGTTTTGCTGTAGTTGTTCGGGATAATGTGAGCAGTTATTACATCTGGTTACTTTGTGCTTTCCTACCTCATTTCGTTATAAACAAATCACTTGTATGCAACAATATCAGCGTATACATTGTACCATACTCAAAAGTTGAAATCTGAGAGGTCACGGGGGACATTATTTTTTAATTATTATTCTTCACAAGATGGTCTTTCAAAAGTGCTGTTTTACCTCGAAACGCCTACGTCACATATTGTTATTGGGCAGTCGACGCATGCAAAATGCCATGTTCCAGAACGTAAACATCCGATGAGAAATGTTTTCCTTCTTCGCGACGCCACGTCTGGGATCTTCAGCAGCTCGTACTTGCGGTTTCCGCAGTGGACAATGTTGTGAATGCAAATGGCAGCATACACGCCTCGTGCGGGATTGCATGACGGCGGCGTGCAGGGTTGTGCTCGCGTGATGCTTGTGGGGAGGAGTGGTGTTTGTTGTGAAAATTGCGCACGTAGGTGAATGGGCCAGGGGGAGGGGGCAGGTAAAGTCGCGACCTTGAATGGATGGCGCGATGACTTGGCATGCGGGCCGCGTGTGATAACAGCAGGGCGTTCGCCGACCCCGTCCAGCCAGCCGCCTATATTCCATCTCATGTAATGCCTTGCCAAGTTTACTCCAACGATAGTGTTGCAATTATAACGTGTTTTCAACACGTTATTAATAATGTTGTACGAATACTTGAACATTATTGACATGTTATAAACATTTTTGCCAACAGTCTGTTATTAACTTTAATATTTATAAGAAAATTTTTGCTAGCAACAAAAGTTAGATACATGTCAATAACATCACCATCAACACTGATGATCATTATTTTCCCGATCCATTCTAGGGCGGTTTAGATCAAACGATGCTGGTAACAAATTTTACTAGCAATGTTATCAGCAATGTTGTAGGCATTTTTGTGATCAACGTTGCTATTAATTTCCTTTCATCATTCGTACAATTTTGTTCGTAACACTGGTGTTTTCAAAAATGTTAAGAAAATATTTGGTACCAGTGTTGCTATAAAACCGTGTGCTATAGCTTAGAATGTATTGACAACATTTTTGAAACTAACATTTTGTAATTAACATTGTTGCTGTTATTTTTCCGGTGCAAACTGAGCTTAAGAATTACATTTTTGACAGCTGCGTTGGCATACATTTTTAAATCAGTTCTCGTGTAAGGGCAATTATTGCTTCTTCCACGTTTGATTTATGCACAAGTACGCACTCTGCTGACTGTTCAATTTGTGCCAATATATGTCTATCTTACCTAAGATTTCTTGCTTCGGACAGTTCTGAAGACAATCGTGTTTGCACAGTTCTACAGCAAAATATTGATCATTTCGACATACAGTACTGCTAGTCAAAATTTGTCAGTGCAGTAATCACCATGGTACGGGAACACGTTTCTTTCTCCATTGAAACAGCTATAAACAGGATGCCACACAATTGTTGAAAAATTGAATTGTTACATCAGGTGAACTTGCGCATATACTCTTGTTTCGTATTTGTTCAGTAAACTTTGACAACTAGTTACAGTAGTCTGCAGTAACGGTTGATATTTTAAGTGTGCCACAACTGAAGATAAAATTTACAGAGGAAATTGGGAAATTTAAAACATCTTATGCTCATTGTAGGGCTAATAATGTTGACTGACATAGCATGAAGCATCTACAACACTAACAAAAAATCGCACCATTAGAATACTTGCATCTTGTAGAAGTTATGCAAAGCAAGAGTATTGTTGCGTGCCATGTTCCTGGAGGCCAGTGGTCGGCGGCTGTTTCGTAACACCTTGAGGGCTGGCCGATGACTCAAAGCCCGGGTGGCTCATAGTGGGAAACCCGCCTAACCTACGTCATAGATACCTGTCCCAACTGCGTCTTAACCCTTCGAGGGTGGCGGGCGTGACTACTAGCACATCCGAAACATGATGAAATATCTATTTTTAGACCCCTGTAATGCGGGGAATAACCGACTGTCTGGGCTAGTATAAAAGCACAGAATCGGCACATTTGAGAGAGTTCGCTATTGGAAGTGCTAGAGGAAGGTGCTACGCCTGTGGAGAGAGACTGGTGAAGACATCTTGGTGACGTCAAAGTCTA